>JAJONI010000027.1:0-66550 GCA_022190145.1 Pezicula rhizophila
GAACATACCTAAGAATAGAATTATTATTCCTTTCCAATGATTGGGTAAAGTCTTAAGTCGTTAATATCTCCTCCGCTTCAAGACCTACAATTACACCCTGCTGTTAAATAAGAAAATGAGGATAATTCCAATTTAGAATTTTGTTGTATTAGCGACTTCTTCTTACGGTCCTAAAAGCTACGATGGTATTTTCTGTGGGTGGTGATACAACTAAATATACATTTTATTTTACAAATAGCCCAGCTAAAAACCGACCGCTTCTCTAACACGAGCCATGGTTGATTCCGCATTTTCACGAGCCTTTTCACCTCCCTTTGCAGCTACATGATCTAGATATCTGCCTTCATCTTCTGCTAAAACCTCCAAATATCTTGAACGAATGCCAGAAAGGCTGGTGGAGATTGCGTCTGTAACCTTAAGTTTAAAATCCTTCAAGTTAAGTGTCTCAAATTCCTTTCCAAATTCGGCTGCGCTTCGTCCTTGGGCGTCGAGATGGGATAGTAGTTGCAGTAAATTGGATACCCCTGGCCTTGTCTCAGGCTCATAAGACACTGAATTAACTGAATCTGTCAGGGCCGACATTACCTTCCGTTTGATCTCGTCGGGGCTATCAGTGAGCATAATCCTCGACCTTGGATCCGAATGCGACTTAGACATCTTGGACTCAGGATCTTGAAGAGACATGACTCGCTTGGCCGGGGCTTCGAAGGATCAGCCAATGCAAGGCAAGCTCGTGGGGTACTTGACTTACACATAATGGTCTGAGGAATGACAAGATGAGGCCCATAGGCATGATTGAAGTTTGTGACGCATTCGCGAGCAAATTCCAAGTGTTGGCTTTGATCCTCTCCAACAGGCACGTGTGTAGCCCTGGGCACCAGTTATCAGATAAGCTATGAGAACAATATAGTCAACGGAGAACAGACTTGTGAACCAAGATATCCGCAGCTTGTAGAACTGGATAAGAGAAGAGCCCGAGCTTCAACTTTGATTTGCTACCGCCGTCCATAGGAGAGGCATTGTCTTTCAGCGAGAGTTTACTCTATAGATGTCTGAGTAAGTTGACGTATAGTGGAGGAGGTTATATGAGGGCCAACCTTCCATTGTGTCATGCGGGAAAGATAACCCATGGATGCCGTACAGCTCAGAATCCACATCAGTTCAGTATGAGCCTGTACCTATAAAATTATCAGAAAGCTGCAAGATAAGGGGAGTTTACGAGGTCTTCCTACGGATGACTGATAGAAAAGAATAGAACGGTCAGGGTCCAAGCCAATGGCTAGGAGCGTTGCCAAAGACTCTCTCTTCCATTGTCTGAGTCTCTGAGGATCTTGAGGAACAGTGATGGCATGCAAATCCACAATAGAATAAAGGAGTTTCGCAGAGGGTGGTGCACTATCCTGCAGTTTCACCCATTGCTTTAGAGCACCAAGATAGTTCCCCAGATGTGGGACGCCCGTAGGTTGGATGCCAGAAAAGATCACCTGATCATGGGTCAGATTGGGTGAAGTAGTTGAAGCTGTACCTATGGAAGTAGAATTATGGCGCTGTGCCGTGCAGCTGTGATGGGCTTCTGTAATTGAGATCTTTGCACAAGGATGGCGAACTAGTCGAGTCAACCTTTGCCCACCTGTTCTGCAAACCATGGACATCGTCGAAGAGATGGCGTGGATGTGACGGGGAACTTTTGCAAGAAAGGAGCAAAAACGCGACACCACACGAATACACGTGACCGTAGCATATGAGAATTAGGATTTCCAGTCAATATTACAGTCTACAGCCCTAGTGTTATATCATATGCTACCTAATTCCTGAAATCCATTCGGAGTCTTCTCGAGACCCTTTGCTGTGAGTCTATCTAATGTACAAGTACAACAGAGTCGGCATGAACCTGTCACCTCAGGGAGATGTGTTCATCATTGGCGCAATACCACCAGATGCAGCCCGGAAATTTTCACTGTTCATAATCTCCACCACCTTCTCGGCAGTCTTGGAATCTTTCTTCAACCCAAAGTTGGCCCACTGTGACCCTATAAGATCCTTCATACCATCTAAGCTGACATCCATAGTTTTGCCCACACCTGAATGACTGTTAGGAAGGCAATTAATACAACGGTACTCTCGGCCTTACCAATCTCGTTGTATTCCCACATGTTGGCTTTCATACCGATTCCGTAGTATGCGTGCTTCTTCAAAAAGGCAAGCCATATTCCTACTGTCTCCGGGTGACCATCCTTGATTTGTATGAGCCGCCTGAGCGTTTTCCTCTCAAAGTTCTCCTGCGATTTTTTATAGATAAAGTTATCTCTCGGGACTGTCCACCGCTCCGTGATTCGTGGTAAAGGAACAGGCCCGTAGGCTGGAAGGTTAAGGTAGTATGCGGCACGCAATGCGAAGTCTGCAAAGAACTCGAGATTTCGAACGTTGTATGACCGCATCTGTAGATCGCAGGAGGGCACTCCATACTGGGCTTGTCGCCTCAGGGGCTTCAGGTATATAGCTTGAACACTTCTCGGTAACCGCACATCTTCCAGTTGGCTAGGCGCTACAGTTTGCGATTCTTGTGGCCTGCAACTGAATTAGTGGAGTTGGATGACTTGAGGACATTCACATGCACCTTGATGCTGCCTTGGCGGTCTCCGGCAAAGGTGTGCTAGAATTTATCAGATTGGAGACTAGAAGAGGCAATATGTCAATCGTACGATGTGTTTGATGCATGTCTGGAGCTGTATCTCAAGAATGAGCCTGGTCCGGAGGTATGTGGAAGTCTCGAGGCTTGGATGAAAGTTGGCGTTGGCTGCAATAATTAGCCACTGGTCAGAAATATCTGCATAGTAACAATCGAACTGACCGTTGCAGGAACAAACCCCCTCCGTTGTATTCGTATGCAAGTCCTAGTCGCCATGATTGTGCACGTTGTCGAAGACTCTCAGAATGAACAGTAGAGATATTTCTGAGTAGTTCAATAGCGGGACACCCCGTGAGGCTAAGAACGCACCACTTGACTTCAAAAAAAAAAAAAAAAACACTTGTATTTTGGAGGTCTTAACTTGCTAATAATCAGATCAATTTGAAGCTTGAAGGTCTGTAAGGTAAGGAAATATTGCCTTTCGTTCCTTGACAACACTAAATATGAGGTACTATTTATTGCGATTTTACATTTACGAGGACGACATGCCTAATGGCCAATGTAATCAATGTCTAGATGTCTAGGCGTAAAATAGTTATTAGGGTAATGCACAAAATTTGTATTCTCTGGTATTTTTTACATAGGTACCGCGGCTATGATGTTGACTTGCCCCAAACAATTTGTGTGAACCAAAAATTTACCTCATGAGTAGACACTACGTCTGCCTCGAAGTCACACTTTCAGACAGGGTCATTTACACTGTCTTCAACGTCTATACGTGTTCTGGATGGTGGCTTTCCCGCGCATCATTTTGCCGCCGGTGTATTATTTTACTTGCCTGTTCTGTGATGGCAAAGCTAGCAGATCCCTAAATATCCGGCGTCTGACTGCTGCGCTGGACTTCAGTAGACTGAAGTGTGCTACCGGAGAGAGCCTTTTTTTTATTCACCAGGCCAGACGGTAGAATAAGCATGGGCATCAACTAAGGGTTAAGCAAATTGGTGTGACCAAAGCCGGATGTCTTAGTGTCCGGGGAATGCTTCAACCTTTCGACCCACCTCGAAGCCTGAGCTCTTTCATTTTCTTGTAGTGTGCCTTTTTGCCACTGGTCTTCGCAGCCTGAATTTCATTATACTTCGTTCGGAAACGTTGAGTTGACGTTTCACCAGCAAGGACTTCCTCTATAAATGTGCGTTTTCTGTCTTTGTTGGATAGTCTAGAGCTGAAATATTCAGTTGGCCCTTCTATGATTGTGCCGACTTGAGAGAACTCGGGAACTTTTGGCTTGGAGTTATCCTTCTTGTCTACATCACCAATTGATCAGCCCGAGGTCTATACAAAAGCGTAGAGGTGAAATGAAGGACGTACAATGACGCTTGCTGTCGAGCACGTCTCGCATTCGGAGAAGTTGAAGGTCGCGTTTGAGTTCGGGGGTTAGCACAGTCCGAGGAAGGTTATACCAATCTGAACCGGCATCTGGTTTCTTTGCCTGCCACCCAATTGTTAGCCGAGGGGGAAAGAAAGGTGGTGTTTTGGTGATGAATAGTGATTGTAATCTTCTCAGCGTAACTATGATAATAAATAAATCATTATTGCAGGGAGGCCCCAAGACGGGGCCGGAATTCTGCGTCATGTTTGTTTGGATAAATTTTCCTCATAGAAGGTAGGTAGTTTAGAAGGAGACAGGTATTACATAGCTTACCTTGGAAGCACTCTTGACTAGGACTGGATCCTCCACACGCCGTACGCCAATTGCAAGCTTGCGCTCCTCCGGTTTGACCAGGAGCGATGAATCTATGGAAGCCCCTTGAGCTGCAGAGGTAATATAGGATGAAGGCTTTTGGAATTCAGCGGTGGCTGGGGTTATACTGGTGGAGAAATAGATTTAGCGTAGCAATGGAACGGCGAGGTGTTCGAAGTACGTACCTCCTTTGCTGGGAAAACAAAGACAGAGTACTCTGTTCGGTGCTAGGGCTTTCAACTTTCGAAGCCTTTAATCGCTCCTCAGAACCTCTGAGTAGTTCTGATATTTGTTCATCAGAGAGGTCGACCATCTTGAAAGTTATTCTCTTGATCAAATGTCAGAAGGAAAAGATCCATGAAAATTTCAGAAAATGTTCAACTAGCCACTAGTCACTTATGACAACTAGCCTGATATAGTTAGCGTAATGGCCATAGCTTCCGTATCATGTGATCAGATGATCAGAGCGCGAATCCAGAACCTACCTACAGTAAGTAACCTGGAAACTGGAATTATGGAACGGAGGCTGAACCTGAGAAGGATCTCGTTCAGCTCATTGACAATTTTTGCTTTTATTGAAAACACCTCGGTCATAGACCAATTTAGGTACCAATGATGAATAGATTGGTGGACGCTCCGGTGTTGTGTTCAGTTGTGCTGTTCAAGCTTTGCAAGTTGCCCTGGCTTGCTCTCTATTTATCCTTGGGCTTCAAGAACGCATCGTCATCAACAGGCTACTTCCTTCACTCAAGCCATGTTTGGGTCTGGGTCTCTTAGAAGGCCGTAGCTACAGTATAGTAGATCTTCGATCGATGGTAAAGTAAGAGGGACACCGTTATTGTACTGTTACAGACAGACCTAAATTTGGATCCAGCCCTGCATAGCTGCACACACGCCGTGCCTGCCGTGTGCTGTGCTGCAAGTATGAGTTGTCCTCCTTTTGACGCTTCTCGAGGATACAGAGGGCTCCTCCTGCGCTTTTTGTCCCTCCAGTATAAATAAAAGTGGCTATATCCTCACCTTGGTAGCCAGTAAATCGCGGTGTATTCTTGTTCGCGGTGAAGATCATCAACAAGCTTTTCTCAGTCACTCGGAAGTAAGAACGCACCCACCAGTCCGTGGTGAATTGTTGAAACGGGGAAGCTGAAGAAGCTGTCATTGTGTCAGCTGGAAACCCCGCTAAACAAACACCTGCAACCCGCCTGATTCCCGCCCGCAAGCAAGAAAGCGAGCGAATCCACTTAATTCCCTGTCTTTCACAACAACAACAACACCATACAGAGCTTGCTCTAGGTACTTATAAATTGCCGCGCAAACGGCATCCAGAGCTGTCTCCGACACAGCTTTGCTGGGCCGCTTGAGTACTTGTTTGCAACGAGGAGTACAGCTCGGCTCAGCCATCAATCAACAAACGTAGCTCAGCATCCGACACGCTCTACGGCCTCCCAAACCTAGGCTCGCAAAGCCCTGGAGCATCGCGATCTTGTTTACGATACAATTTCTGTACAATCCCACCTTTATTTGAAGTAGTAGGAGTGGTAGGACAAACTCGCAATCATGGATCCACAGAACCCGCCGAGCTCGTCCCACGGCCAGCAACGCGGACAACAACCAGTTTATGATACCAACCATGGAGGGCATTACGGTACGTCTCCGATCCATATCATAGAGCGCAAACAACAGATTCCTATTTGCATTACATATCAATGGTTCGATAGCTAATTTGTATACGAAACAGGTGCGAGCGCTGCGGTATGCATTCCATGAGAAGACGCGTCGAACTTAATGCTAACATGAACCCAGCTATCTGCTCAGGGATACGCACCTGTCGCGGAATTTTATACTGGTGCATGGGCAAACGTATGTTCTTCCCTCCCAACATTCGCGCCCAAACAAGGCTGACGGTACTCAAGGTTAACCAAGGACTACATGGCACATACAAGGACATCCTTACCACGTACTGGCAACAAATTATCAACCACCTTGAGAGTGACACACATGATTACAAGCTCCATCAGCTTCCTCTTGCACGCATCAAGAAAGTTATGAAGGCCGACCCAGAGGTGAAGATGATTTCAGCTGAGGCACCAATTTTGTTTGCAAAAGGTTGCGATATTTTCATTACAGAGCTTACTATGCGAGCATGGATACACGCCGAAGAGAACAAGCGTCGAACACTGCAAAGGTCTGATATTGCATCTGCATTGGCAAAATCTGATATGTTTGATTTCTTAATTGATATTGTACCTCGCGAAGAGGCTGCTTCCCATGCGAAAAGAACAACTGGGCCAGGCGCGGCAGCTTCCCAACCTGGTCCTGCTGCAGGTTCAGCCCAGATCCCCGCCCAGCATCCAAACATACCACAGCAATCTGGTCATCCAGCTCAGCAACACACCATGCCTCCACCAGACTACTCTCTTGGTCATGGTCTTCCGGAGGATTATCGCCAACAGCCCAGTATGTATTCGGCACAAGTTCAGCCAGGCCCAGCTGCTGCATATGGTGCCCCCCAACAGCAAATGTACGGTGAGATTGAAGGCATGTATGGGTATCCTCCCATGCAGGCACAACAGGTACGTCCTCTTAACAACCCAACAATGATAGCTACCTCAAACATAGAGCTAAGTTCAACCAGCAAATGTATCATGTTCCACAACGACCTCAAGATCCTTCTGTTGGTCAAGATGCGGGACATAACTACCCTCGACATGATGGTGGTGAGGGTGATGCTGATGCAGAGGGCGAGAGAGATTATGAAGGTTCGTGAATTCGATTAATTTTGGTCCTTCGAGACCCTGTAACATCATACTCTCGAGATATGCCTCGCCATAGTGTTCGTAACCCTAGAAGAAGCACTGCTAATACCGAAGTCTCGAGCAGTAGGTTAGATTGTTAGTTAAACATCGGTTAATGAGACTAAGAAGTATTTGAGGGACTTTTGGAAATGGCGTTATCAGGATGTCTAGTGCCGTCTATGAAGATATGGATGGCTTTGTAAGGCGCGTATTTTAATGAAATCCGTAAACCTAGCGATGGCATACCCCAAACGAAGCGCTTGTAATTCTTTACCCAGTGACTAGATTTCGGTGACCAGTATTGATTGTGTTGGACCCGATATGTGCATCGCCTGTTTACGGAGAGAAATGCATTTGTCGGATAGTCTAGCCATTGTAGTGGTAGTTGGCCATTGTCGCTTGTAGGTAGCCATTCAGTTCCAAATGTGTCGCTTACTGACTGTCTAAGATTCTCCTGCGACTTTACTTCATCCCGAATCGAGATGAGAAGTTAGCAAGTCTATCTGTTGTTCTGGTGGGGCTGGTAATTGAGTGTGTGAGCCTGTATAGGGTTAGTATTAAGCTCATTGAATGGCTTCGACTAGTAGGTAGGTTTGTACTTTTCAAGAATCTTAGGGCCGTTCATAGCATCAACCCTGCCAAACTTTTTGTTCCTGGTCGAAATGTCGAAGAATTCGTCCGGATTCTCTGTTTGCATGAGGTAGACAGTTTGCTGGAGCTCGTCCAGATTCTCCCGCAAGATAAGTGCGTTGTCCAGACTGTCCACAAATTCGGCCAGATAATCGACATCTTTTGCCAGTGCTGCAACGCCATTAGGATTAATCTTCTTTACATCGGGAGACAGTGGTAGTGCTAAAATCATGTTGGCGGCATGACTCAGCGCGTCAAAGTAGATGAGTTCCTTAATTTCTCGGGGTAATCCAAGCAAAGTCGAGTTCATGATGTTTGACAGGTATCTTGTAAGTGTCTGCATATAATTGCTTGGCTCTGTCTCTAGGGTAGGGGCCATCCTATTAAGGAAATTAGTACATTTCGCGGGAAGGATATGTTTAGGTTACATACCAATCGTACTCAGCCGTCTCTACTAAGTCATCTATCTTCGAATTTACGAGCTCGAAAATTCGCTTCTCAGCAGTTTTCTTGTTGCCTCTGAATTCTTCCGTTGCATTTAGTATGATAGGGCCACCCGCCGACGTCGATGAGCGTGCAGCTATGAGCAGTTGCTCTAATTCTTGGCAAGCTGTTTCGAAATGCTCAAGGTTGATGAGAATCTGCACAATTTGTCCCAGGTATTGGGAGCTTAGTCTCTCCACTAGAGATTTACACACTTTCTCCGAGAGAAGTTGATCCAACGACTATAGCCAATTACTTCAGTATGATATTTCAACAGGACCGGGACAAATGAATAATTACCTTCTTTAGTGTTTCATCGATCACGTTAGGATGCTGGAAATGGTCGTCTGAGAAAAAGTAAAACTGGTTCAGGAAATTCCTGATATCGATACAACAGAGCGGATACATCTGAGAGAATGGTAGCACACAGGGGAACCTAGGCGACAATTAGTATATTATGATATAAGAGAATCATGGAGAGCACATACACAAGCTCTTCTCTAGACTTATCTGGTGCATACCAACTGACGTTCACCACCTTATCATATTCATCGAGATTACTGATGGGCATTGGCATGTAGTCATCAGTGGAAACAATCTATATCGCCAATCAGTCGTTGAGTAATGATGCGGAAAGAATATGCGAACCTCCTGGAAATCATCGCTAAACCTCTTTTTGAGCAGCTCCGCATACTTCTCGAAAAGTTTGAGTAAAAAGGTGTCGAGGGACGACACTGAATAACCCCACCCCTTGAAGTAGATATTGTTAGCACTGTTTCTTAGTTTCTAACACTATCCCCGAACTTACATCCATTGTCTGGATGAACAAAGCAATGACTCCCTTGATCTTGAGAAGAACTTCTGCATTATCAACTTCATTCAGAGCTTTCGAGATCAGAGATATAGCAGTTTGACACATAGAATCCCATAATTCATCGACCTTCAAGTCGTTAGTGCTGGCTTTAGAATGGCGCAAGGACACTCACATCAACAGGTGATCGAAGATTATGGGCTCTCCTCATGGTTGCTTTTTCGATAATTGCGAATCCGGTTATCCCCTCCAGAAGACTGCTGAGGCTTGACTCGTCGTCCTCTTCAATTAGGTTAACAGAGCTTGGTAGAAGAAGCTCCTTCTGACGTCTTCGTGTTGCAGCATAATCAGACTTAAATTTATCGGTCTGTCCTAAAGCTTCATGTATATGCAGGCACTCAAAAAGTGGAGTGAAATCGACTTGTAGTTCTTCGTTGTCCAAAACATCAAATTCCTCGCTCTCGTCAAAGACTAACTCGATGGCCGAGTTAAGCTTGAAGTTACGGAGATACGGGTTAGACTCCATGCGTTCCTTTTGCCTTGTGCGCCTCAGCTCGGTATGGTAAAAAGCAACTTCTCCCAGGAATTGCGACGTCTCTCTGATTCTGTATAACCACGTATTCAAATCCGTCATGACTGCCTCCGATATTGCTTTCTGTGAGGCAGGAATTGACTTCTGTATGATATCGGCAAGCTTGTGTTGGGTGGCGTATTTGTTCTGTATTGTCGGGATCAAGTGCTCATTCTGGAGGTCATCCAAGGCCTTCAGAGCACCGTAGTACTTCTTTTTCCGGATCAGATCATGAGCTTGATTCACGGCGTGAAGAACCTTTAACGATTCCTTTAAAGCCTCCGAAGCCTCTGCTATGTGCTGTCGGACCGCCCTTGTATCAACCAAAGCTTCCTTCTGCCGGGCCAGTTTTTCGGTACTTGCTTGAATGGACTGGTTGAGCTTCAGGATTTCAGAGGTAAGGGCAACAGTTCCTTCGCGGACTTGTTGGAGTTGATTGACCGAGGTGAGAAACTCGTCGTGCTTCGTCAAGCCAATCCGTTCAATATCAGCCTCGCGTTCCTCGGCATATTGGGACAGGCCTTGTATAAGCCCTGGCGTTCGATTTGAGATGGTAGCATCTTTGAGTGCGGGGATGAGCTGGTCGAGATAGTCGGAATCAGAGGAGGTGAGGATGATCTAAGAGTAAGAGATCAGTGGCATGTCGAGAGAGCTTTCAAAGGCTACTCGCCTGTTGTACTGCGACACGATAGTCGTCGTACTGAACGGCTCCTCTGCGAGGAGGCATAGAGAGCTTTGAGGATCAAGTTTGTTGCTTAAGATTGTGATTTGAGACGGGAAGAAATTTACTTTGAAGGCAGGATTTCCATGATATGCCTGGAGTTTATTGTCTTATTCACTAGTGGACGTTGGTGCTGTCCTGAAGCTGTTTGTGCCTGGGATCTTGACAAGCCTCGTGTGCACGGAACACAAGCAGACTAGAGCTTAGTTTGCATGTGGCCAAGGCGCAGAGGTACAGTACGTACCTTAAATTTTCACGGAGGATGTACAGAGAAGAGCAGACGACATCTCTGAAGATCTTCAATGATGTTTTCAACCAGTTATCTTGCACGACCCTAAGAAGCCTCCATACTACTCCTCTAATCATTGAACAGCTGAGAAGATTTTCTATAAAGAATATCAGTGGATATATATGAGAGCTTGACACACCACCACGCAGGGCTAAGAGCCTGGGAGAGCTATAGGGCTCTGCAAGGTGGCCAGCAAGAAGGTAGACTGCGTGATTTCATGGTAACGAAAGCCTCTCGGTGGGGCTTGTTAAAGCTTTGGATCAACTAGGTTGTCTGTATCCGCAAGTGCGCAAGCAGCATGCTTCTTCAAAGTCGCTGGCGTACTTTACTATAAAGCCTGTTTTAAAGCCAACGGAAGCAACAGATCCTCTGGTTGAAGCCTGGTCTCAGGTTTCATTGTAATGGTTAGATGTAAACCTCCGGTCTTGACATGTATTCCTTTCTACAGTTATCTACCTAGTCAGTACATACCATCAACCATTGTCTTCTGAGGAGACATCACCGCCGGACGATTCAAAGCGACACGATAGCTGGCAAGAGAATTTCACTGTATGAATTGTTGAGACTTTGCAAAGCATCAGGCAATTTCCTAGGTACGGGAGGCATTCTCAGCTCTTTAGTGAAAGCATTTTAGGCCTGCACAGTAAGTGGCATAGTCGTGCCCACCTCGCATGTAGCAGGTTGTGGCATGAAAGAAAGATGGGCTTCAAAACAGATACCTAAATCAAGTAAGTTTCTCAGACTAAGCAAATTTCTCTCAGTTCAGGTGAGTTTCTTGGGACAAGTGAGTTATTCACCAAGTAGTTAATCAAAATAAGTGATTTACACAGAACAAGTGGGCTACTCTGAACACTCCAATCTGACAAAATGCTTGAATGGAATTGAATAAGTTTCTAAGATCTGTTGAGTTACTCGGATCAAGTGGCTTACCTAAATCTAGTGAGTCGGGACGCAGAGCCACTGCGCTTTCTGTATTGAGAAGCCGACATTTGTTCCTTCCTCAACACGCACTGTACCTAACAACAACACCCGACAACCATCCCGCTAAATCAGGAAAGCAGACGCCCCTCCGTCTTTCTTCTCCTTCTTCTCCTTCTCCTTCATCTCTCTCTCTTTCTTTCATACTACTCCTCCATCTCCTCCATTGTACCACGCCGTGCACAGTGCTCACCGTCTGTGTGACAAATTCAGCATTACCATCGACCGCTACAAGACTCTTCAGCTTGTTCAAGCTTGCCGCAGGCAGCTACTTTCAAGATGTCTTCCTCAAAGAAGTTCGCCTCTTTCTCTCAATCTCCCCTCTCTTCGGGTGGCAGTCTTGGTACACCCGAGACCAATATCACCTCTTTCTCGCCAGACGAACCTCGGAAGCCTAGTTTGTCTCTCACGACGCCATTGAAGGCTGGACATCAAGACCCTTTCGTCTCGACAGCCACAAAGCTCAAAGTTGAGCAAAAGTTATCTGCCACAGCCACAGCCTTCCAGCCATATACACTTTATGGTACTATGGGTATTCCAACGGTTGCAAATGGCTCTGGCTCTGGTTCTGGATTGAAGCCGGGCACCACGCAATACCTCGAGAATGTCGTTGCTACCTCTAACTTGGCAGGTGCAGGTGCAAACAACTCGTCTAATTCTACTCAATACGACACTTTCAGCACTGATATCGGTATCTCGCGGTGCATGGAAGTCCGCATCCCTAATGGTGACGCTAGGCTCTTTCTCGAGGAACTACTCAAGGAGCTTGAGCAGAATGGACAACCTCTTGGCAAGCCAAACCATATCGGGGGTGTTGGCAATGTAGCATCTCTTAGATTCACAAACATCAGTGATGCTATGGCCGCCTACTCAACTATGAAGATGAACCACTCGCTCTGTGAGGTCACTTACATCGAGCCAGAAGAATTGAGCCTAGTTAGTGCTCAACCGTGCCATTCCTCATAGCCATAACTAACATCCAGTAGTGTGTTACCCCAAACGACAAGACTGCAATCTCTCGTCATGAAGGGCAAGTCATTCTCACAGCGAAATATCCGATTGGCTACTCGCCACGCAAGAAGGATTTTGAGGACAGCTTGAGAGCCGCTCTCGCTGTCGAGGGCAAACTATTTGCTTGTGCAAAGCTTCCTGCTACGGAAATAGGAACTTTGAGAATGGTTGCTGAATTTTGTGACTGCACACATGCAGTCCGGGCCATAAAGAGGCTTGATGGAACTTCCATTAAGGTATGTGCTCGTCCAACATTCCCAGTTCTGGTGACTTGCTAATTCTTCCCCTTAGAATGTCATTGTGAGCATTGATCACTGGAGCCCCGATCTTGTCTCACAACTGCCCAATCACCGCCTAGTGACTGCCGATACTCCCACTCGTAGTTCTGGCGAACAGCCTACCGTCGAGGAAAGTCTTGGATGCATGTCGCTTGGCAACGGTAGGATCCCGGCGTTTGCGTCGGTTGGTACGCCAGGTATCGCAAACATGCCGTATGCAGGCCACCCTCATACACAGTTGTCTATGAGCTCAACTGGACTTGTAATGGGTGGTTTGTATCCGTCGCCAGGTATTCTTGGCTTCCCAGCTGGCTATGCTGGTCTCACTACTCCTCCAAGACAATACACGGCCCAGAACGATTTCGTACCGGCTTTCACGCAAGTTGGATTTGGTCACCAAGGCTACGGCTATCACCAAAACCAGTACCAAGCGTTCACTTCTTACCAAGGCTCACCATCATCCTTCCGGTTTTTTGGTTCGCCTTCCCCGACTGGAGGTCGTGACATGGTCCACAGTGGTCGTTCAAGTGGTCGTCGTCAGAATGCGATCAAGATTCCTCACAACAGCCGAAACCGTCAACATTCGAATGCGCTGAGCCACCATAACCATGTCGATATTCATCGAATACGTCAAGGCATTGATGTTCGGACAACAGTAAGATATCTCGGGGCGCTTCGCCTCCGTACAACTACTAATAGAAATCAGGTCATGCTCCGCAACATTCCAAACAAAGTTGATCAATCAATGCTGAAGAGCATCGTAGATGAGTCAAGCCATGGAAAGTATGATTTCATGTACCTTCGCATTGACTTCTCTAATGATTGCAAGTATGTACATGGGACCCGATTGATAGTCATCCGTAAGCTAATCACTTCAGTGTCGGCTATGCCTTCATTAACTTTACTGATGTGAGTATCTCTTTTCCTCGACTAGGTTTATAAATGCTAACTTGTCACAGCCTTTAGACATAATCAACGTGAGTCATCAAGTACGCATAATCGATCACATAGTACTGACACCTGTGAAAGTTCGTCATTGCCCGCTCGAACCAGAAGTGGTATGTATCTTCTGTCTCCGACTGGTCACGAATGCTAATCCCGAACTCCAGGCACCGCTTCAAGAGTGACAAGGTTGCTGAAATATCATATGCCAGTGCGTAATTTTCAATATTGCGGGGTGGATCAAAGACTGACCACGGAGCAGCTATTCAAGGCAAAGACTGCTTGGTGCAGAAATTTCGAAACTCCTCGGTAATGTTGGAGCCACCACACTACCGCCCAAAGGTCAGTTCCTGTCGAGTCTGTCTGGCCCATTTCTAATTCTATTTCCAGCTTTTCTTTACGGCAAATGATCCCTTTGGCCGTGCTGGAGAAGAGGAGGAATTCCCAACTTCTGACAATGCATCAAAGCTCAAGAGAAGCTGCGAGAACGCTGAGCATGTCGGTGAGATGTCCCTTCAATACCGGCATGAATTACAAACTGACGTTTGCAGGTCTCTTCGCTCCAAGTGCCGGTCAGCATCTTCGTGATGAGCAGCGACGGTGAGCAACACGACACTGTTTAGCCAAGCTACCTTATGGGGACTAACCTCAAACTTCTAGGAGACGTTCCCAGTTTGACCGTGGTACCAGCTTCGCTGAGAACGAGGAATTTGATCTGGACGATGAAATTGACGGTGAGCTGGAATATACTCCATTTTATCCGTACCCTTCTTGTAGGCCCCTTGATAAAGGTTGTGGTCCACAACATGGAGGCTAATGTGGGAGCAGACTAGTTGGCCATCAACGTGCTCAAACTTCATCTGGATTTGAAGTCAACTCGTGTTAATTTGTAATAAAGGTTTGGGCGGGAATCTTGGTCAGGGAGCCACCTTTGGAGTGACATTTGGAGTTACAGGGATTTGTGGTGGTGGCAATATTTCGATCTTCGGGGTTTGCAACTTGACAAACGGCCTTGAGATGCTATTCACATCTTGCACATTTCCTTGCCTGATCACCCGACAACACTTGGAAGTCTTCTGGTTGTATTATTGATACCGGCATCTGGATGTGCTTCTTTTTTCCCTCTTTAGATATTTCTTGCGTCGTTTTCCTGCGGAATCTAGCTTGCCCAGCTTGGTTTTGGCATGCCTTAATACTTGGCTGCATACAATGCATACATTTGCTCATCTCTAGCTAGATCTTGTTATCAAAGACCTATACCACATCAAAGTATCATGTCTTGAGGTGACATATACGCTTCTTTGGCTTATAATCATCACTAGGAAGTCGGTAAACTTTGCGCCCCC
The DNA here is from genome assembly GCA_022190145.1 of Pezicula rhizophila. NCBI lineage: Eukaryota > Fungi > Ascomycota > Leotiomycetes > Helotiales > Dermateaceae > Pezicula > Pezicula rhizophila. The sequence continues at coordinate 15,226 of JAJONI010000027.1, forward strand.
CATTGATTTTGGATAAACTTTTCGGTCTATAGATCGTGTCGGATGTTGAGCGATCTGCCTTGTCGTTTAAGCTACAGAGAATAATAATTGGAGTTGCTAAAGTAGGATGTTACCCGTGATATACAAGGCGTTGATCTACCCCTGGGAATATTGCTTTGAAATTGTACGCTGAGCTAATCTGGATGTATCCCTTTGTGCGTCTAGTGGCTCACAGGAAAATCCTCGGACCTGTACGACAAAATACATACAATTTTGGTGGTAGAAATCTGGAGGGAATCCGGGGGTGCTAAATCGCTGTCTGGACCGCCATTTGACACTCGAAGGGATAAACGCTTCGTCACTATATTTCCAAGATCCACATTTTTTTAACCGTCAGAAGAAGCCAAGGTCCTCGTATTTCAGAAAAAATAGCATAAACAAGGGGAGGCCCTTTCCAGAGTCACTTTGAACAGTAGGAGGAGGTAACGAAGGTTGCTACGAGCTCTAGAAGGGGAAGATGATGAGCGAGGCAATTTGAAGAAGAATCTTGTGGGTGATTTGAAACAGAACTAAGAGTGGTCGTATTTGGCAACTCAAGGTGGTCAATTTAGGCTTAAAGTCCCTGGGCATCTCTCTTCCTGCGATAAAAACAAGGCCGAGGAAAATGTTAGAGTGTTGAGATTAGTGGCGATGGAGTTGATATCGAGTTGAAGAATTCCTTGTTGTTTCTTAACGGCTTTGGGCATAGGATCTGTATGAAACGAGCTCTAGGTTGATCGCTATAGCTTCATCCAGGAAGTAGACTTGTTGCTTTTTGGGGGGAGATGAGTGGTTCCGTGTTATGGGCAAGGGCAAGGACTAGATCCGTACCAACGAGTTCAGGTGATTCGACTGACTCATAGAGTCTTTGTCAAGCCGTCTTTAGGTACCCAAAAGTGAGTTACCCAAGGTCAGCGAACTATTTAAGGCGAGTGAGTTAAGCTAAATTAATTACTCATGATAATTGAGCACCAGCCTAAATTGGACTATTTAGATAACTGAAGTGGGATACTTTGTCCAAAGTTATGAAATTAAGACCGAATTAACGAATTGAGCGATTCATCAATTCACTAATATAGCTCACCTAAGGTGAAGGATTCGTATTCAAGGTAAACCCTAACTTGGAGCTCTCAATCGAATTGCACAACGAGCGGAGCGTCATGGTGATACTGGACATCCTCTTTAGTAATTTAGAAATTGAGTAGTATGAGTCTACCTTATGCCGTGGCCATTTTTCTTCGCGCCGTCAAGCACGAGGCACAGGAGAGGCACAGGAATCGAGGTAATAGGGGATATCATGATAACATCTATGTGATAGTCTCATCCATTAAGCACCAGAGAAAATATCCTAGATGGATAATGAGGCATCTAGTGGCAATTGGTCATTATATTCGTGCTAACATTATTTACATTTATCATGATAGATACTTCATGAAACCGTTGCCACCTGGACGCCGCGCTTATAAAGTACTGCAATAACAAAAAAGTGAAACTTTGGCCTATGCTTCATCGGGAGGCAAAGCAGGAAGAGGCTTACGAGCAATGCTGAATCCACTCTGTGTGTGCTCAGGCGAAGGACACGGTAATGGAGGAGAACGACTAGAGACGCTAGTGTATTGCCCATCATTGGCCCAATATTCGTCAGACTGTGTGCTGGTGACACCAATTCCTTGTCTGCTCTCCTCATGATTTCCATGATTCGGATCAAAAGGGAATTGATCTATCGAATTGTCCAGTGGTGACGTGGCTATTGATGGAAAATGGCCGAGTCTGCAGTTGGGAGTTCGAGCAGAAGAAGGCGATAACAAAGTCTCGTCAGGCGAGCCATCGTCTTCCTCCCATACCTGAAGGTCTTGCTTTGAAACCATGGACGTAGACGGTTCATCGGATTGCTGAAGAGGGTTGGCTCTATCTACACGGTGCTGGTGCTCCTCATCACCTCCTGATTGAAGAAACTGATAATGTTCTAATTTCGAGTAATTTGAGTAGGGGGTGGGAGGGGAATCGTCACCGCTAGGTGACCTAGAACCAGCGGAATCGTCGGATCGTTGTCTTCTATGCTCCCCACCAGTCCACTCTCTGCTAACCCCTAGAGACTGGACTCTGTGATATTCTGGGCTATTAGGCGGACTGTCAAGAGGAGTTCTTAGGAAGATGCGAGATCTGCTCTGCATTCCCTGAAAGTCTAGATGTCCCCCCGATACAGAGACACGAGAAAAAATGACTAAGCCAAGACATAACAGCAGTAGACAGGCCTGGACAATAGACATACGTTTCTGGAAAACAACCTCATCGGCAAGAATGTTGAGCCTAGCACTAATTGCTAGAATTTCCCGCTGCGACTCCTCCCTTTGACTCTCAAGTGATATCACAGTAGACTGCCAAATCTCATCGTACTGTTGCCTGAAGCCGCGCAATTCTGCAAGGACTGTGCTATTGAGATTTTCAAGAAAGGTTGTTGTCTTCTGAAGTTGCTTCTTTTCAACCTTTGTGAAGGCTTCCCTCAAAATCTTCGATTGTTCTTCGATATACTTGAGTGACAGAGTTGAATTGGCTTCAAGAAGTTGAAGCCGTCGAGAAACAGCCTTAAAAAAGCTTTCCTGAATGGTTGGCAATGATGCAGGCGCCGAGGAGGTACTCGTCATGGTCTTTTGTTTCTGTGAAGTTGTTGGATTATCGGGTTTGTTAGCGCCTGAGATAGATGCTGATGATTCAGGAGAATCAGAGACGGGTCTGGCTGTGCTATGTGTCTCACTCGTCATAGAAGCATTGTCCTGCTGAGATATTATTGACTCTTTTGATGACACATGCGGAAAGTCCTGTGAGGCTGTAAAAGTTGTACTTGAGGTTCCTCCGTCCACTATCGACATGTTTGACAATGTAGTTGGGGACGTGATTCCCTTGGAGCCTGCATTTGTCGAAGTTCGTACTGGGGCCTCAGCTAGGACGCACATTTCCCACAAAGCAGCAGAAAATAGTATGTTGGGATTGACATCGGCATGCAACCAAGGTGTAACCATCTGTTGCTCTGAAGCCATTTGGACCTCAAACCCTTCACTGGCATCCTTCAGGTGGGTATCATCGGGTACTGATAGAACCCTTTCTGTTGTAATTGAGGTAGCCTTTTCGACTAATTCCTCTATTGCAGTGGGAGCACTTTTAATTTCAACGCTCGTGGTTGCTTCCTCACCAGCGGACCCGGCTTGTTGTCCTGCCGATCTAATACTCTCATCTTCCTCTCGAGCGTTTGTCTCCTCTTCTTCTTTCCAATTTTCGATCATTCTTGTACCATGAACCCGTATCAAAGAGAGCGGGCAATAATATTCATTGCCGTAATGACTGAGGAACTCCAGCCTGAGATACCTAGCCCAGATCCTTGGATTTTCAATAAGGAAGGCTTGTATCTCCCTGGAGTTTCTAGCTTCTAGAACCCCAAGGTCGTGCCAATGTTTAACAGGATAGCGATCGCTGACACTCACACGGAACGTGCGAATCATACTGGAGAAGAACTCATAGTTGGCAAGAACTAGAGTATCTATCCATATATCCTCCTGTATTAAGTTAGCTTAAAGACTCGGTATAGGGCCGCTGATTTGTACATACTGATAGTTCTACAATTAAAAATTTGTTCTCGGCAGCACATTCTGACAACATGTATGAGTCCTTGTTCTCTATTAATACAGCTTTAGAATTCTTAGCTCCTGGATGAGTTTTGAGAATGGTAGCTCCGGCATCAAAGGAAGAGTATGAGAAGCGTTCCTTGCATGTAACGCCGGCATCTTTACTCCTGTATTGACCTCTGCGACGGACTGATCCCTCTTTAGGATCGGCTTCATCCTGGGTCTCAGATTTCTGTGTTTCCTTAGTTTGCGTGACTTCTTCTTTACCCCTAAAGGCCGCAAAGTCAAGATCAATCTCTCCCTCGTCCCCCAAGATATCTAAGTTATTCTGAAAACTTTCAGCATCCCTCTTTTTATTCTCCAGACCCCCGTTCGACCTTCTATTCCCAATGTTCGCATGCTGCTGGCCTGCCTTATCTAGGGTCTGTTTCTTCCAGTCCTCGAATGATAAGAAGGAAGCATCGCTGAGCTCGCCTTCCCCTTCTTTGCCACTCTCAGTGTCAGAAGGCGTTGCATCGGGACCCAAGGAGCTTGACGAAGAAACTTCTGACGTAGCGCTAGAGTCTGCGTGTTGATTCTTGCCATCTGCAGTGCTTTGAAATTCGTTTTCGCCAGGATGAGGACCATGTGAGCTTGTGATTGTCTGGGTGTCAGCAGGTTGTGCTTGACCGGTATCCGCATTCTGGGTCACTGTCTGAGATGACACATTGTTCGAGCTGCTCCACGATGATTTGAGGCAGAGTTGGGGTAGAGAATCTGTAATATAATTGATTGTTCTAAATTCGCACGTAGCATTGGGGATCTTTGGCGGTAGAGGAATAGTCGACGTCGGTGTAGGGGCGCTCGTTATCGTTGTTGCTTTGATTGCCAAGGGTAAGCTACAGAACAGCACGATTGCTGTTGTCGCGATATGGCGATTACAGGCGAATAGCATCCTGACCTCTTCATTCTGTCTAGACGGAGACAAGGAGGGAGGTGGAGTGGTAGGGTTGAGTTAAATATTGGGATAATGCGTAGATGATATTAGGATCGAGATTGTGCCAATGCGAGAAGCGACGATTCGATGATGCACCCGTGCATACCTACTAAGCTCTTACAAAAAGTACGTTGTTATACTGTAGGTTTTTAGAGTAGCACAGCCGTACTGTGGGAGGGCTTTGTCCGGAGCCACCAGCTAATCAACGATTGACTGCCCTTTACTGTACGGAGTACCTCCACCGCCATTGGGAAAGTCTCAACTGGTCTGAATCCACCACGTGATTACACTAGCATCTTGACTTTATTTTCACGTTTTGTTTTATTTCTGCAGATATTTTCCACCTTCTCCAGTATCTTACATGGCTTGCAACTAATGACCATTTTGCTCTAAAATTGCTCTATACCTTCTTACTAACCTCCCTCCTCTATGTCTAAGTCAACCTGTTGGATATGACTTCCCCCACAACACTAAGGCCTGGCCTTCGGTGTGTTATGAAGCATATGCAAAGTTGGAGCCTCGACACGTAAGCCAGAAATCTCTAACCACTTGATTTGTCCCTCGAGCGCCGCGGAGACTATGGGGAAGTTGTTAGTGTGTCTTTTATGATATTCGTCCCCAGCATCGACTTACTTAATAATCTTATGAAGGAACAATTTCTTATCCGCAGCTGAGACTTTGGTGTTTCGGAATTCATCTCCAAATAAAGCTGTCTCTAGCCAGCTCTTAGATTGTACTCCGCGAACGACAAGTTTCTTCAAGGGCTCAGCAAGCCTGTCCAGCTCACTTCGAGCGGCATTGCCGCCAATGTTGTAAACTAGTGCCTGGGCGAGGAGAGGTCCAAAATTCTTCAGTGCAATGTCGATGGATGCTTGAGTCTCGGGGGTTTCGACTGTCGCTGAAACGAGAGAACTCTGATTTAGGAATTAGCAAGGCCTCTGGTTATACTAGTGGAGGAATGGTACCCAAAATTCAGCTGATGCAAACTTTGGCAAAAACTCCTTGCCAGTGAGTGCCTTGAGCGTGAACATGAAGAGATACTCTAGGGAGGAAGGCGGTTGATGATTGAGAAACACGTCTAGGTAGTCTCTTTCGACTAGTCGTTGCATGAATTCAATGCCATATTGTGTGATTTCTGGGTCGTTGTGAGGTTCTGTACATGGCGTCAGCAGGTGAGAATTACAACGGATAGGAGGGTCATTTACCTCCTAGGGCGTGCAATAGCTGTGACACCCAAACTAATAGCTCACGTAGAATATCATCGATTCGATGGCTTGTTCCGGCACTTTGCGAACTTACAAGAGAGCAAGCAGTGCCAATTGCAATTCCGAGCCTAGGCGTCTGCAGTGTGAACTTTTGTAATACCCGTGCCACTGTGAGTAGAGGAAGCACGAATGGTCCAGGCTCATGCTCCGTGAACCCAGCGCGGAAGATGAAACAAGCCGCTTCCACAATGTCTCCTTGATGTGCAAATACATCTTGTGTTGTCACTATCATAGTAACAATCCGCTGCTGGATAATTGCACCTTTATCGGTGGTCCAGAATGTAGATGTGACACCATTTCCATCTATGTCGACAGGCACATCACTAGGGACTTGTAGGCCTCTAGCAATGCTTCCAAGGCATCTCAGTGACACTAGTGCAAGCCCCTGAGCTGCCTCATAATTGCTGGCACCGCCATATAATTGCGGAGTTGGGGCTGTGGATAATGGAGGGTCGGCTGCAGACTTTGACCCAAGAAGTACCAGAGACTGCTCAATATCTGCTTCTACGAAGCGTAAGAGCTGGTCCAATGGACCTAATTTGGCGGTGCTCTCCGGTATTGCCTGGATAATAGAAGCTATAGCTCCTAGGGTCCTCTCCTTGACGAGGCTGTCCAGGGAAGGGACGTGAGCAAACTTACTATATTCCTGTAAAAAAATGCCGACTTCCGGGACGAGTAGACCTCGACATGACGAACAGAGCGAGAGAACGGATTTCGAGGCCTTCTCTGCTAGACCAGGGAGTGACTCTATTGCTTTGAATAAGATATCAAGTGCATTAGGAAGGTACTTGGTGTGGCGTTCGAAGTAGTCGGAGTACGATGCAATGAGATCCAAAAAAGTTTGCCGGGCACGTGGTGGCATGCCTTTCTCTGGATCCGCAAACATGGAGAAAATGGATGATCCAAAGACCTTGTCCAGCAGATCATCACATATTACCTCGTCAGAAGATACGCAATCAGGAAAGGCCTTCAGACAGTATAGAGAAGTCTCAAGTTCCGTCCACACTTCACTTTGTATGGATCGAAGGACCATATCAACAAACATAGAGAAGAGGGCTGGCCCCGTCTGCGTATAAGCCTGTTCCAGGAGATCTGATACATCTTTGCGAGCATCGTTGAATGCAGTTCGATCCGCAGAATCCCACGAATTGAACACTTCATTTGGCGGAAACTGAATCTTGCGCCAGCAATTCTCGACAGCTTTCATGAGATGAGCTAATGCCGCTTGCAACCAGGGCGGTTCACCACCATCCCTCGAATAAGACTCATCAATCATGGTCTCCACGAACGTTGCCCAAAACTCAAGTGCTGGGACAAAGATCTTGTCTTCGTGGACAGCAAAACCTTCGGCTCCCAGGAGACCAGCAAGTGCGGCAAGAAATTGCCCACACTTGACATCGCTGTGCGCCTTCTGGACTAGGTCTTGGACCGTTGCATCACCGAATGCAATCATAAACATTCCAAACTGCTGAGACTCAAAGTCGAAATCACCAGTGACTAGACGCTCATATCTCTCTTGAGCCCAGGCGCTGTTGAAAATGGAATGAAGGAGACCGAATTCTTCTTCGCCTAGAAACCTGGAGTAATTCGCTAAGACATCGGAGAAAAGCTCAATAGAAATCTCATACAAGTCATCTTGCAGTAGGCACATGATAGCCGGTTTGGTGAGCGACTTGAGGGGTTCAAGGACAATTGCGGCATCTACAAAAGCACGATGTGAGTAGAGCACCCACGCCTGAAATGTCAGTTACGTATCGTGCCAATCAGCGTAACCGCGTAGAAGTGGTGTTGTTTTTCCAAGAAGCGTGGTGTAAGAATATGACATACCTGATAGCAGGCCATAGACTCCTGTCGAATCTTGACATCTACAGACATTGCTTGAGGACTGTCTCCGATACTGGTTTTAACTAAAACCACAATATCATCAACATTTGGTTGTAATCTTTGGTGGAATCGGTGACTTTCCCGCAGATTAGTGTCGATATATGCAAGATTAATGTAGGCAATGACTTACTGTTTCATGGAGTTGGAGTCTGTTTTGCCGACTTCCTCCACGAGGGCCGTAGAAAACCAGAGGATAGCTAGTGCTCTTGGCTTTGGTAGGTTTTGGACAAGTAGTCCGGTCTCAGGAGCCGTATCTAACTCTTCGTAAGGTACGACTTGGTTGAGACATAGACAATATAGGACGTGTCTCACACATCTTGTCCACAAAGCTGAAAATTGGATGAAATAGGCGACTAAGACCGAACAAAGCTTCTTCACAACGAGTGGACCTTCAGGAAATTCAAGAGACCGATTCAGCCAGCCAAGAAGAGTTTGCAATAGGCTTCGCGCATCTGCTTCGCTCAAATTTTGGCTGTGGCCAAGGTAAGTAAAAGCTAGGAATACATGTAGAGTGGCGTCTAGGGCTTCAACTTACGAATCTGTATTGATCTTGACAATGAATGTCAAGGCTCCAAAGAATCGGATTTTCTCGTCTGCGTTTGCTAGCAGACTATCGGCCAACTGCCATCCTTCGGAAGAACGTTGGAGGGTCTGCAAGGTCTCCTGAATTTTGGCAATTTTCTGCGGTGGCCCCGGCTTATAAAGCTCCACGACAAGCTTGTCAAAGTGTTAGCCATGAATTAGTAGGTAGGCTAGGCTATGCTGTTCTCCAACGTACCGCTTCTACCTCGCCTAGCGAAGTGGGAAATACGATCTGATCCATTGCAGCTGACGCAACCGAAAAGTGGTTGCTCCTGATGTTGAGATGGAAGTATGGCTTGTCTTTGTTGATTGAAGAGTCTTTAAGATATGCTAGCTGCCGCGGCAGCGACTGGAGTGGCGGTCTGGAGAGAGGCTTCAGGCATAATGTTCGGTTTTGGATTGGAAGGCAACAAACAGTGGAAGGATGTGAGGTGAGAAGGACGAAAGAGAACAAGGCTTCAGCCCGATACAAAGGAAAATGCTACCTGCGCGTGATCTCAGCCTTGCCGAACGAAGGTGGAACTCCTCCTGTAGAGGACCTAGGTAGGTAGGTAGGTACCTAAGGTATCTAGTGAAATGAAGGCAAGCGGCATACGCTTATGATGCGAAAAAAACTCATAAAGGGCAAGAGTTGATTTGCTTGATAATAGCTTCGAGGTTGATGGAGTTCTTTGGCTGTAAACTTGCACTCGAGGTTGGGCATGCACATGTCACGTAAAACGCGCAGCCGCTTTTACTGTAAATTTTCTGTACTGTACGATACGATACTGTACGATATCGCAGCTGCTAAAAATGACCCCACGCTCCATCCCACAGATGTAGTTTCCCTTGCCAAGTTGTCAACCCTTCATGGCCGAACAGCCTTCATCCTGAGTAGAAAGGTGTATTGTAATTCCATAGGACTGACTGCTTGCTCACAGAGGAGTATTGACCCTCTTATCCTTTCCAACCGGCGGGATACAACTAAAATACTGTAGGGTCTGAGTCCTGAATAAGGCTTTCCATCCCGCCTTCGCTGGCATTATCCAGTACCACATCCACATCCACATCCACATCCACGATACCACCTGGAATACCAATGAGATACAGCTGCTTTCTGGAGAGAACATTTACAAGAACCCGTGTCCCAATCCCTTGCCAGTACTGGTCACTCAATATTAGCAGCAGGCCTCGTTATCAATCATCTGCAACCTCCCTCTCCACCAACATGGAGACTGTCGATACTTCGCATCGCCTGGGTCTCCTGAGACAACTGATGAAGAAACACGGAGTGGATGTTTACAGTATGTAAGTGGATGTCTCTACAGTGGTCAGCGGTGTCTAAAAAAGTCTAGTAATTCCCTCGGAGGATAGTCATTCTTCCGAGTACATTGCACCATGCGACGCGAGGAGGGAGTTTATTTCGGGCTTCTCTGGCTCAGCTGGATGTGCTGTGATCACACACGACAAGGCTGCGCTTGCCACTGATGGACGGTATTTTAATCAGGCAGCAAAACAGCTCGACGGGAACTGGCTGCTACTTAAACAAGGTCTACAAGATGTCCCGACATGGCAGGAATGGTCGGCCGAGCAATCTGAGGGAGGCAAGGTTGTTGGTTGTGACCCCACCGTCATATCTGCACCAGATGCTCGGAAGTTGTCAGAGAAGATTCGAAAAAGGGGCGGGAAAGACTTTGTGGCAATAGAGGATAACCTGGTTGATGCTGTCTGGGGCAGCACTCGTCCACCGCGGCCAAACGAACCCGTTAAGGAACTCGCACAACATTTTGCTGGCAAGGATATTAAGTCAAAGTTAGAGGATCTTCGCAAGGAGCTTGACAAGAAGAAAAGCTCTGGATTCATTGTCTCAATGCTGGACGAAATCGCGTGGCTATTCAACTTGAGAGGCAACGACATCCCTTATAACCCTGTATTCTTCTCATATGCAGCCATCACACAAACCACTGCGACCCTCTACGTTGACGCATCCAAGCTAAGTAGGGAAAGCGAACAATATCTGATCAGTAATGGTATCTCGTTACGGCCGTACGAAAAGATATTTCAGGACGCAATGGCATTGAGTGAATCCCTAGTCCCCGAGACTAATGGAGATGGTCACGCGGAAAACAAAGTAAAGAAGTTTCTGGTGTCAAATAGAACAAGCTGGGCATTAAAACGTGCATTGGGCGGAGATGCGAAGGTTGAAGAGGTTCGAAGTCCGATTGGTGATGCAAAAGCCATCAAAAACGAAACTGAACTTGAGGGCATGAGAGCTTGTCATGTACGAGATGGCGCAGCTTTGATTGAGTACTTCTCGTGGCTAGAGCACCAACTCACTGTCGAAAATGCTGAGGTTGATGAGGTTACAGCTGCAGATAAGCTAGAAGAAATGCGAGCTAAACAGAAGCAATTTGTGAGTGCATTCTCGTTATTGGGTATTCTTGGCCATAGCTTTTTCCGGCATGACCTGTTAGACAGACAAATAGCTGTTGCGCCCTCAGCTTGAGTAACCCAGCTAGCGTGGTTCTCAGAGACTTTATGACTCTTGGCTTGAACAGACTGCTTTGCAGATGCATAGCCTTTCAACACAAAGTTGCTTTGAGCCACTCATGCTGAAAGAAACAAGACTTGACGGTAATTATCTATTCTCAGAGTCAGTAATACTGACTTGAAAATATTTAGGTTGGTCTCTCATTTGACACCATATCTTCGACTGGTGCCAATGCTGCTGTAATTCATTACAAGCCAGAGCGAGGGAATTGTTCAATTATTGACCCGAATGCTGTCTATCTTTGTGATTCTGGTGCTCAATATCTGGAGTAAGCTCTCTTTCTCCCAAACCGTGTCCTAGGAGCCAGCCTCCTTACTGACTTAAAAAAGCGGAACCACAGATACTACTCGAACATTACACTTTGGTAGCCCATCAGAAATGGAGAAGAAGGCTTATACTCTTGTGCTTAAGGGGAACATCGCTCTGGATGTAGCTAAATTCCCCAAGGGGACTTCGGGGTTTGCCTTGGATACCTTGGCTAGGCAATTCCTCTGGGTGAGATTGAGACAACAAGATGGAGACTGGACTTTGAAGCTAATAGGAGTAGGAATATGGTCTAGATTATCGCCATGGGACTGGTCATGGCGTAGGGTCTTACCTGAACGTTCACGAAGGTCCTATAGGAATCGGCACAAGGATTCAGTACTCTGAGGTGCGTGATAGGTGGCCCTGACAATTGTCGAAAGCCAAACGTTCAATGAGCAGGCTAACAAAATTGATAGGTTCCATTGTCTCCCGGCAACGTGATCTCAAATGAACCTGGTTACTACGAAGACGGGTCTTTTGGGATTCGAATAGAGAATATCATAATGGTGAAGGAAGTTGAGACAGTGCACAAATTCGGTGATAAGCCTTATCTGGGGTTTGAGCATGTAACGTAAGTTGCTTCCTTCTCTCTACTCCCTCATGTTACAAAGATGCTGACACCTTGCCCATTTAGGATGGTACCATATTGCCGCAAACTCATCGACGAGAGCCTGCTATCTAGTAGCGAAAAGCATTGGATAAACGAGTACGTACTTTTCATGTTCGCATTCATTCCTCATTGCTTTAGGATGATATTTGGGCCATTTTGGATACGGCTAGAACAAGTGACTGACGAGGAGTTTTCCAAACTAGATATCACGCACACATCCAGGCGCAGACCCAAAGCTATTTTGAGGCAGGATCCATAGCAATGAAGTGGCTGGAGAGAGAAACTCAGCCTATCTAGATGATTTGTATGTAGAATTGGCAATGACATGAGATGGAATGAATTGCATTGCATGGCATGGCGTGGAGCGAGCGTCTTGGTATGATATTAGAATTGCATGAAAGCAGCTAATGCGAACGTCGTCCCAAAGGACACCTTGAAAGCCACATTGTCCTGTACTGCTGAGCGTAGGTCAACGCAGGTGAGGCTGGTGACGTATCTCTGGAGCCTGTTGTAGGGGATGGGATTGATGCTATAACTTGAAGCCACCTATTCTTACATCAGCTCTATGTAAGGGACAGGCCAAAGGGATGCCAACCTGAACTCCGACGAATATTAAACCGATCAAGAGAGCCAAGGATTTTGAGAAAGTGCTTACAACCAAACCTGTACATAAACCTGCGTGCTGTCAGGGCAAATTGATAGTTGGGTTGGGTGAGTAGGAGCATACCAATTACGCTGCCCGAACTCATCTGGCGTATAGCTCTTGGGTTCAAGCCACCATCACGAACCACGGGTGTTTTGGCATTTCTTCTGTACGAATTGGCTGATACTACTGTGCCTGTGCTAGAGCCAGATAAGGACGCGGAATCTAGACGTATAGGCCGCTGTTGACTAAGATGTAGAGTTGTGATTGAGAGGCCTAAACCTAAGCCGAGCGTGGGGCGGAAAAGTGGTCGAAGGAGGGGGGATATCATGTTGGTGGGGTTGGTGGGTGATCAGATTGTGAGTAAAGTAAGGTACTGTAGGTAGTTTACACCTACTTAGAGTACGGCCTGTTGTGCCTGGGCGTTTCCATTTCGGCCGGCAGGATAAGATGAGCAATCCGGCAATTCAGACGGGACTGGCCATTAAATAGAAGGGCAGGCCCCTCTATCCTTTTCGACATGTTGTTTTTTGTTGTTGTTGATGACCTCCTCGTCTATAGCAAATGATATGTATTGATATTGTATTTCTATTTTTCTTTCTTTCTTTCTTTGTTTTTTTGTTTCTTTCTTCCTTTCTTTCTTCAAAGGACCCGAAAAGACACGACGCAGACAGACTCTGCACGCAGCATGACCCTGACACGGCGGCACTTAGGTTTCCCGCAGGCCATTACCTACCTACCTACCTACTGTACGGGTTTTCCGTAGGTATGCTACGCCCTCCGCATATCGGGGAATCCAAGAACCCAAGAACCCAAGAACCCAAGGGCGCGCGGCTTTGGTTAACGGATGATTTTTTGCATTTTTTCTCGCTTTTGCGGTTGCAGTGCACAAGCTCATTTATTACCAATTCATTAACTCTCCAGAGCCAATCGTTGCCTCTGACTAAGTTAGAAATCGGGGGGTAGTCCAAGCCCTACTGAGTAGTTTTCTGCTAGTTCATCCCATCCGTTGATTTCTGTTATTTCTTTCTTCGACTTCCGAATTTTGAATGCGAAAATTCTCTTGTCGCAACGCTCACCACTCCCCTCTCTCCCAACCATTACTATTTCATACTCTCCCCGCATTCACAAATGATCAACGACCATACCAACAGCAGAATGGCCACCGAACTTCCAACCACCAGTACCAATGGACTCCAGCAGACTGGCAATGGCGAATCCAACTTCACTGTCAAGGCCGGTCTGGCACGCATGCTAAAGGGTGGTGTCATTATGGATGTGGTCAATGCCGAGCAAGTACGTTGTCTCTTTCTTGCTGCTGCTGCTGCTGCTGCTGCCCAAAACAAAAATATTAGAAAAAAAAAAGAGTCAATGACTCATTCTACGACAGGCAAAAATTGCAGAGGATGCTGGAGCCGTGGCTGTCATGGCGCTGGAGCGTGTACCGGCCGACATCAGAGCTCAGGGAGGTGTTGCACGAATGTCCGATCCCAGAATGATTCGCGAAATCATGGCCGCCGTCACCATCCCGGTCATGGCGAAGGCACGAATTGGTCACTTTGTCGAGTGCCAGGTAAGTTGACTAGGCCAACAGTCAAAAACCCATGCAGCGTGCCATACTGAGAAAACTCCACAACAGATCCTCGAAGCTATTGGCGTGGACTACATTGACGAATCCGAAGTTCTAACTCCAGCCGACCACGCTCACCACGTTGAGAAACACCCCTTCAGTGTGCCCTTTGTATGCGGATGCCGCAACCTAGGAGAGGCCCTTCGCCGTATCAGCGAGGGAGCAGCCATGATCCGCACAAAAGGTGAGGCTGGCACTGGAGACGTCGTTGAAGCCGTCCGCCATATGCGAACTGTAAATGCAGAAATCGCTCGAGCCCAGTCCATGTCAGATACAGAATTACGGGTATTGGCAAAAGATATCCAAGCTCCTTTTGACCTGTTGAAGGAGACTGCCAAGCTTGGCCGACTCCCAGTTGTCAACTTCGCTGCGGGTGGAGTTGCGACCCCAGCGGATGCAGCACTAATGATGCAGCTGGGGTGTGACGGTGTGTTCGTGGGATCAGGCATTTTCAAGTCTGGAGATGCTGCTAAAAGAGCAAAAGCCATTGTTCAGGCTGTGACTCATTTTAGAGATGCGAAGATTCTTGCTGCCGTCAGTGAGGATCTTGGCGAAGCTATGGTTGGACTTAATTGTGGGACGATGGATCCCAAGGAGAAGATGCAGGGTAGAGGATGGTAATCTATGAGGTAGATGCTCTCAAAGTGAATGAATCTCGCAGTACTTTAATAATGCTTCCGAAAGTCCTCGTGGCTAGTGTGATGATCATGATACAAACATACTGCTCAATGTATTTTTTGCGTTATTCAAATTAGGTCGGTATTTCAAAATTCGGAAAGCCGTGACGTTGCTGCAGCCGGATACTCTTTGCCAACACAACTCTTAGTTCGGGTTACCTACCGTAAGAATTGGTTTGGAAGAGGTTATTTCGAATGGTTATTTATTCACACATAAGAGATGGATTTGGGCAACTCACTTTCGCTAATTAAAATGACCCCTTTTAAACCAATTCGTGCGGTACTTCAATTTGTCCTACGAATTCCTTCAATCAGTATGAAATCTCAAAGACGGCCCTTGATATTCGACAGCACTAGGCCTACTTCGAGTTTAAATATTCAAAGGCCTTTTGGCATGGCACCAGCATATGCCCGGTGGATTCTACCATCCAACTATGGAAGTCTATCCTTATAGCTCTGACTTATGTTATTACTATTTAGATCCGGTGACTGGAGACAATGAGCTACTGATGAAGGTGTGCGACAACAAGCAAATTCGAGATTACTGGGTGAAGGGCTATGGGTCAAATGCGAAATTGGGAAGAATGTCTCCGTTCAAAACGCGTATCCTATATGACCAAAAACAACATACCATGCTTTGGTAAACATAAATTGAACGAGAACATGGTGGAAGTTTGAAATCCAACGTCATCCCATTTTAATCCCACTTTATATAATCCCAATGTTAGCTTTTGGTATATCCTAAACGCCAATATGACAACAACACTGAATCTACTGATGGTTTTCCAGGTTCTCCAATACGCAACGTTGCCCATCCGCAGGTGTAGCCATAATCTTGCCGATGGTGAACACTGTTTCTCCCGCAGCTTTTAATTCAGCAGCAACCTGCTCAGCATTCTCTTGACTGACGACAGCAACCATCCCTATACCGGCATTGAACGTCTTGTAAAAGTCTGCGGTCGGCTGATTGCCCTCATTCTTTAACCACTTAAAAACTGGGGGTAACTCCCAAGTTGCGGCATCAAGCTTTGCGGAAAGAGTCTTCGGTAGTATCCTTGGGATGTTTTCTATCAAACCGCCACCTGTGATATGGGCAAGTCCCTTAACGAGCTTCTTGTTGGTAACCTTTAGTACGGGTACAACATAGATCCGCGTGGGTTTCAACAGACTGAGTCCAATGCTAGTAGAATCGTCCCAAGGCGCAGGAGAGTCATAAGAAAGTCCTGACCTCTCAACGACTTTACGTACCAACGAGAACCCATTGGAATGAACACCATCTGACGCTAAACCTAAGAGAATATCACCTTCAACCATGAGATCCATTCGAGGTAACCTCAGCTCCTTGAGCACAACTCCATTGGCCGTTCCCGAAGAGTCATAGTCATCTCCTTGGTACATGCCTGGCATCTCAGCCGTCTCTCCACCAACCAAAGCACAATTTGCCCTCATACATCCCTCGGCTACTCCCTTCACAAATGCAATGGCGTTTGTTTGATTAAGTTTGCTACACCCGTAGTAGTCGGTAAAACTAAGTGGCTCGGAACCCTCAACGACTAAGTCGTTGACACTCATGGCAACAAGATCAATCCCGACAGTGTCATGTTTGTTCATAGCGAGCGCAACCAAGAGTTTTGTGCCCACACCATCAGTAGACGTGGTCATAATCGGAGCACCTGGATAACCCGCAGCATCAAGATCTACTGCTCCACCAAACCCACCAATCTCAGCATCGGCTCCTGGACGACGGGTAGCACGCACTGCTTCTTTGATAGCCTCTACAAACTCATTACCGGCATCTACATTCACGCCTACTCCAGCGTATGTAAGAGCTTCACGAGTTGACACCGTTGGCTTGAAAGCCCGATGGGCGATATCCTTGCGGTAATACATCTTGTCGAACTTGATGCATTCGACTCCAACATACGCTTTTCTTACGGCTTCCTCAAGGCTATCCGCTGTAGCCTGTGCTGCAATAACACGGCCACCTGACTGCTGGAGTTGACCATCTTTGATGATCGTGCCGGCATGGAAAATATTGGTGTCGATTGATGGCGCATGAACAGTCATCGGTGTGCCTTTCTCGTAATTTCCAGGATATCCACCTGCGGCGACTACGACAGTGGTACTAAACTTTGTATCGACCTTCACAGAAACAGAATCAAGCCAACCCTTCGTACACGCTATCATTATTTCCGCAAGATCAGTGTCTGCGCTCATGAGGGGCAAAAGAGTTTGTGTCTCTGGATCGCCGAATCTGACATTGTACTCCAAGCACTTTGGACCGGTGCTTGTGATCATAAGTCCGGTGAAGAGAGTTCCGCGGAATGGGAACCTGTCCTTTCTCATGCCATCAATCGTTGGCTGGAGGATGGTTCGCTCAATTTCTTCTACTAAAGCATTTGTTGCAAGTGTTGTGGGAGAATAGCAGCCCATTCCACCAGTGTTGAGGCCCGTGTCTCCATCACCTATCCTCTTGTGGTCCTGTGCAGGAGGAAGCGAACGGATTGTATACCCGTCACTAAAACTCAAAATGCTGAGCTCGTCGCCCTCCAAGAACTCCTCAATCACAACCTCATCCCCAGCAGCACCAAATTCCTTATCCAACATAATATCCTTCAAGGCCTGTTGTGCTTCTTCCTTTGTCTTTGGAATGATAACTCCTTTACCTGCTGCTAGTCCACTTGCCTTGATAACAACATCGTGGCTGATGGTCTCGATGTATCGCTTTGCATCTTCGTACTTTGAAAAGTTCTCATACGCTGCCGTTGGGATGTTGTACTTCTTCATGAAATCCTTCGAAAAGGTCTTGCTCCCTTCCATCCGGGCTGCAAGTTTTGAGGGGCCATAACATAAGATTCCTGCGGCTTCAAAGTAGTCTTGGATGCCATCTACTAACGGAGCCTCTGGTCCTGGGACTACGAGGTTTATGCCGTGTTTTTTTGCCAATGCGACGAGTCCAGGATAATCATCTGCCTTCACGCTGTCGAGGTTGGTGACTTTGGAGCAAGTGGCTGTTCCTCCGTTTCCTGGAACAGCAATGATCGATTCGACTGTTCTCAGAGTCAGAGATGATTCTTCTAGGAGTAGAGAGTTCCGAGAGATAAGAAGTTCCTCACAACAACCAAATTAACTAGAAGATGATCTGTGTCGTCCACAAAGACGTACCGCGAGGGGATTGAGAGAGTTTCCAAGCCAGTGCGTGTTCACGGCCACCGTTGCCCACCAGGAGGATTCGAATTTGCTCCATATTGCAGACGAGAGTGTGTGTGTAAGGTTGAGGAGACTTTGTGGTGGATGGCACAGAATAAGAAGAACGAAGGAAGTTTTTTTTTTTTAAGACGAACGAGGGGAATAATCGCGGGGCGCTGACAATCTAATCGCACCTAGCGCCTGTGCCGATTACGACTCGCACTAAGTGGCTTTCCTTTTAAGATATCAAATCTATTGCACTAGTACAACAGCCCTTCAATTTTCGATGTATAAATCTAATCGCTCCAGGGGGTTTTATTTCTAGAACTAGGTCTGGCTTGAAACCTAATGATGAATTTTTTGGTTTTTTTTTATAGAGTTTTTTATATATTTGATTTTTATGGTAGTAGTGACGCTGGAGTGCTTGTAGTGAGCCAACGTTATGAAATTGGCAGGTGTGTGCATATTTGGAGGGGTAAAAAATTTAACGCCACCGCCGCAACCGCTCTGTGACTGGTGGTGATTGGGGGGGGGGGGAAAAAGGGCCACAAGGCTGAGCTCAAAACCTCCAAATTGTTGATTTTCTTCTCTCTCTCTCTCTCTCTCTCTCTCCATCACTGACTTCCTGTAATCCCCAATCCCCAATCCTCCAATCAAACCCTGCTCTTTGCAGCATAGAAACCCAACATGATCACCATAAGTCAGTCCCAATCCTCCACAGCGTCCATTCCTTCGTCTAGGTCAGGTCAGGCCAGGCCAGGTCAGGTCAGAACGTAGCTAAACCCCATATCAGAAGTTCCCTGTTCCTCTGCCAACATTGGTCCAGGCTTCGACGTTATTGGCCTCGCCCTCTCCATTTGGCTTGAGATTCAAGTGGAAATCACTCAGTCAGGGAAGTCTGAAGCTCCATTGAACTGTGTTATCACGTATGAAGGAGAGGGCAAAGAAGACGTTTCCTTAACTGCAGATAGCAATCTGATTACTCGAACTGCCCTTTATGTCCTCCGATGTCACGGACAGCGGGCTTTTCCAGCCGAGACAAAAGTTCACATCATAAACCCTATTCCCCTAGGTCGAGGACTTGGCTCTTCAGGAGCTGCTGTGGTAGCAGGCGTTGTCTTGGGAAACGAAGTTGGGAAGCTTGGACTTTCAAAAGCCAGGATGCTGGACTACTGTCTTATGATAGGTAAGTGTCCTATGTAGTTCATAGTGGGGTCTCTATCTAAAAGTGATCTTAGAGCGTCATCCAGATAATGTGGCTGCTGCGCTGTACGGAGGGTTTGTTGGCACCTACCTCAACGATTTGAGCCCAGAAGATACAGAACGCAAAGAGATTCCTCTAAGTGAGGTCCTCCCCGAGCCTGCTGGTGGTGTGGACACCGGATCGAACCCACCAGAACCCCCAATTGGGATTGGACACTATATGAAGTTCCCATGGGCTAAAGAGATTAAAGCCATTGCGATCATCCCACAGTTTGAGGTTGCAACAGCTAAGGCGAGAAGTGTACTGCCGTCGTCATATTCAAGAGCCGATGTAGTATTCAACCTGCAAAGAATTGCCCTTCTCCCATCGGCTTTGGGAAGATCTCCACCCGACGCTGAACAAATCTATCTTGCTATGCAGGACAAGGTCCATCAACCATACAGAAAGGGCCTGATCCCAGGATTGCCTGAGATCTTGCAGTCGGTAACCCCTAAATCGCACCCTGGTCTTTGCGGAATATGTCTTTCTGGTGCTGGCCCAACTATCTTGGCTCTGGCAACAGAAAACTTTGATGAGATTGCAAAGGTTATACTGGCGATGTTTTCTCAGAAGGATATACAATGCGAATGGAAGTTGCTGGAACCTGCGGAAGAGGGCACAACGGTCACATATAGCTGAAACGATAACGTTTGGGGACGATGGGGTAGTGAATTGTGACGCCAGGAGATACGTAACTGACAATGGCAATTATGCAACCCGACATCTACTATCACTCCTACACAGCATGATACAATGTTTTAGCTGGTAAATCAAAAGCGATCCAGTTTGTAAGGAAATGAAAAAAGTCTCAGGCTTACTCGCTACACAGATGCAACTATAAAGTAATGTACCATTTGCCCCACCCATTTAGGAACCATCAAACGCCCTTTGGAATACTCTCACAAAATAACATAGCTGTCGTGTAGCCAAACAGATAAACCAGTGAGCTCCAAAGCAATCAACAATATTCATGGTATCAAACTCTCATCCAAGTCCTCCCCATGCTCCTCTGATTCTCCTCGCTAATTGTATATCCTTTTGCATAATTGTCACTCTTTTGGCATGGATCGCACATAGATTTGTCTGTACTGTTAGCTTATTTTACTCTACCAAAGAAGTATAATTGCTTACATCTTCGAATAGATGCACAAGAAAGGCCTCAGAAGCTTCCTGAAGGGCCTGAATTGCTTGCGATTGCCAGCGCATTCCTTCTCCACTAGGCCGAAGAGTAAGTGCAATTTCGCGGACCTAAATTCGAATATCAGTTATAGATGCATTGACGCGCTGGAACCTAGATCCTGACCAGTCGCGAAAATGGAAGCCTCAGCATCAACAGATCCGTGGACCGTTGGTATTTTCTTATTTCCTGCAAAGCTTTTGTGCCTGGTTTGTACCGTCGTTTCTTTCTATCCGGAACTGGGTCTCCGGCTGTAATGTCCCAGAATTATTAGCATTGGTCTCCTCGCAGCGCGCGTCGAAGCTCCAACTCACGCTCAATGCCACTACTTCTCCTCTTCACTGATTTTCCACTGATTTTAGACGCTGCTCCTGACGAAGGACGCCCGGCTAGTTTTTTGGCGGCGGCCGGCGCAGTATTCTTTTTCCCACCACCAATGCTCTTCCTCTTCAGAGCTGGCGACATGACGAGTGTGAATTACCAATATTAGTGTCGGTTCGAGCTCGAAAAAATGCGACACTATATGCGGATGCCGCTTGAGGTCTGCGGAGGCACTGCGCTAAGGATTCGAAGAACAAAGGGTTGATAATAGAGGGGGTTGGTGAGGCTGGTAGCAGGACTCGTCGCAATTGCGCCTGTTCTTTTCACGCGACGCGAGATTGTGATGGTTGAAAGTTTGCTTCGAGATATGTATGGACTAAAGAGATTACCGTGGTTATCGCGTAGTTTAAGAAGTTTAATGGTAGACTGGGCAGAGAATGCAGTATTGACTTTCGAAGCTTGCAGGCGAACTTTCGAGGTCCAACTCGCGTCGTTGTTTTTGGAGCGGATGAGTCTACCTAGAGAATAATACGATGGATGCATGCATGCACAGGGGGGAGGGGGGAGGGATCCTGATCAGGCTTGGCGAATGACAAAGACCATCCGAAGCGGCGCCCCGCCGATAATCCGTACATTTGCCTGCCAAACTTGATAACACGTTATTACTTTGTACTTTGTGCAGTACTGTGCCATACTTGTCACTTATCCTGTTTATTGGCGATTGCTCATCCTTTGAACATTAGGTCCTTGTAGTAGTACTCTGGATTGATTCTGCTGAACCAACATTCGTCCTAATTTACCTACGTCGCTCAATTCCACATGGCAGCAATGATGGGAGCCGGCGACGGAGGCCTTGGAGGTCAAGCCGGATTCCCTTTGGAGACTTGGTTCTGGGAGATGCCAGTCTGTACAAGATGGTGGACAACGGCCACGGTGCTCACCAGCGCCCTTGTGCAGTGCCAGATTGTCACGCCATTCCAGCTCTTCTATAGCTTCCGAGCTGTCTTCGTCAAGTCTCAAGTAAGTCGTCCCCTGTCTCGTTGTCTTAATGTGCACAACTCTGACCTCGCATGTCTATAGTACTGGCGACTCCTTACCACATTCCTCTACTTTGGACCTCTTTCGTTGGACCTCGTCTTCCACGTCTTCTTCCTGCAACGGTACTCAAGACTTCTCGAAGAGTCGTCCGGACGGTCTCCCGCGCACTTCTCATGGCTATTGCTCTACGCAACTACCTGCCTTATATGTGCCTCACCACTCGTATCAATGCCATTCCTGGGACATCCCCTCTCATCAACTCTCGTTTACATTTGGTCAAGGCGAAACCCAGACACGCGGCTAAGCTTTTTGGGGCTACTGGTTTTCACAGCTCCATATCTACCATGGGTGTTAATGGGCTTCAGCCTGGTGTTGCATGGGACTATTCCGAAGGATGAAATCATGGGTGTGGTGATTGGGCATGTGTGGTACTTCTTTTCTGATGTCTATCCTCCATTGCACAATGGCGCTCGGCCATTTGACCCACCCATGTGGTGGAGAAGGTTATTTGAAGGACGCCCTCAAAGAGAGGAGACAGCAGATGCCATTAACAATGAAATCGCTGTTGCGGCAGCACCAGAAGTAAGATGATTTAGAAATAATAGCGAGCAGGACTAGGGTTTTAATTTGGAATATGATGGTCAGGCGTTGGTTGATATACAGGGACAATTAAGGGTCATGGGCATGGAATTATCAGAATTGGCTAAAGAATTCGGCGTTAACGATACCAAATGATTTTTAGACTCCATGTATCCTTCCACCCTGCCATTTTGGATATGATTAAGTAGAAGCAATCTAAGCAACCTTTAATGGCTGAAAGTTGTCTACGCAACTAAAGCCGAATTAAGTTCAACGAGCCTTTTTTAACTTCGCTGCACAACTTTGGGGTAGATTCTCAGGTCTTGGTTATCACCTTTCATATTGATGGGCGCCAGTGTCAGCAACAATCATAGCTAGACATTCTTGCTCTTCAGGTGCCATTCTCAATCTGCACAGAATCTTCGCCATCTTCATCCTTGTCATCGCTAACTGGAGCATCAGGTGCAATCGGAAAATGAAGATGCTTCCAGTCTTCCAATTCTTCGATAATTGATCTAAGCCGATCCCGAATGCTTTCAATAGCATAGCTTCCTAGCAATAATCGCAATGGCGGGTAAGAACAATGGCCCAGCTGCCAGACCAGTTCTGCACACTTGACAGCGCTTGTAGGCTGCTTGTCTCCCAGCCACTGTACCATCCTCTTTGCATGTAGAGCCGGCGATGTAGCATGGGAATACGGCTCACTCGCCGGCCTTATGATGAAATGTCCCCAGGTAGGTAGTGGGTTTGTATCCCAATCCGGTTCATCTCTTCTCACTAGCCCAGGCTCGACGAGCGTGGCCTTGATATTGAAAGAATCTATCTCATAAAGCATAGCTTCAATGAGTCCTTCCACAGCATACTTGGTCGCACAATAAGGTCCCAGTCCTGGAACACCGAGCGCACCTGACGTTGAGCTGAATATCAAGTAACGGCCAGCTCCTTGCTCTCTAAAATATGGCAAGGTCAGTTGGATGATATTCAGTGTGCCCATAAAATTCGTCTCGAACTGATTTCGAAGTTCATGCTCATCTTGGTCCTCACAAGCCCCAATGACACCGTAGCCTGAGCAATTTGCTACCACATCAACTCGACCGAAATGAGATATTGTCTTTTCAACCACATTGCCAACCGAGTCCCTAGCTCGTACGTCGCACAGAGTGCCAAGGCAGTTCTCATGCCAGCCTTGCATTGACTCGATGGTATTCTCAAAAGTCCTCCCCACAGCTGTGACTAGATCTCCATTCGAAAGGGCATTTCTCACAATCGAGCGGCCTAGATGGCCAGTCGCTCCGTAGACAATCCATACAAGCTGCTTAGCTGGGTTTGCGCTGCTAGGCGGGTCACAGGACATAGGCAATTGCAAGCCTCTGAGTTTGCTGCTGTCGGGCGTCATGGAATCGCTCAGACTTCCGCTCCCATCTTTCTGGGCTCCCTCTTGGGGCTCCATGGCCTCTTTATGAGATCAAGGGACTGCTGGTCATTTGGCTGTTGGCTGCACACCAAGGTGGTAAGTAACCAACCGGTCACAACGATGGCGTCGAGCAAGAGATGTTGTTGGCGCTTGATACACTTGCCCGCGCAGGGGGGGTTCAAGGTTTCGGGAGACAGGACAGCTTCAACCCTAGGCGAGCGAGGTCCTCCTGTAGCGCACAGGCTGGGGTGCACAGGGGAGGTACAGGGGAGGTACAAGCACCATAGTAGGGCCCCAGCCATTTCCCGTTCCAGTGTACTCTTACATATTCTCCATTGAAACGCAGTTACTCGGACTCTGCCTTTCCGTGACATCTGGATTTCTTCAACGTCGTGTGCTTCTGTTCCCATTATTTTCGTTTCTGCCCATCAATCCCCGCCCCCCAAATAATTCTATTTCTGCCCTTCCACGACTATCCAAAGACGAGCACAGATTCCACCATGAGTTATCTAGGTTTTTGCTACTCAATGCCGCTTACACTTTGTCCATGAAAACTGATGCTTCCCAGATATGGTCCTTGATGGAGGCTACCTTCCCCACGCTGTAATCCGCATTGGAATCCGACGTCAGTTGAAGCAGCGGATTGAAATCATCAAAACTACTTCTCTGGAAGATGCCTATGAAAAGAAGATGAAATATATCCAATTGCTCCGGAGTAGACCAATTGCCATTGAGACTGCGGCAGCCAATGACCAACATTATGAAGTTGGTACTGGTGTTCTGGCTGCTTGTTTAGGTCCAAGAATGAAGTATTCTTCCTGTCTTTACCCAAAGGGCGGGGAGACTCTGGCCCAGGCTGAGATTGCCATGCTGGAGACATATGTCAAGAAGGCCCAATTGAAGGACGGCATGAGTATTCTGGATCTCGGGTCAGTTAATATATACCCGGTTGATTTGGTATAATATTTTACTAAGGTCTAAGTAGATGTGGATGGGGCTCCGCTTCACTGTACTTTGCGGAAGTACTCCCCAAGTCCCAAATTACCGCTTTCTCCAATTCGAGAACACAGAAGCTGTATATCGACGAGAAGGCCAAAGAAAAGGGGCTGAAGAATCTGACGGTGATCACCGGGAATGTGGTCGACTATGAATTCGAGAAAGAGAGTTTTGACCGGGTGGTTTCCATCGAGGTAAGTGTCACATGATTGTACATTAATATTTACCAGTAGACTAACTGGTTTAGCTCTTTGAGCATATGAAAAACTATGAACTCCTGATGGCTAAGGTAGGAAGGGCTCTGAAACCCTCGGGAAAGCTGTTTGTGCACATCTTCGCTCACAAAACGACTCCTTATGACTTTGAAGAAGGGTGGATGAGCACTCACTTCTTCACCGGAGGAACAATGCCATCTGCAGACCTTTTACTATTCTTTCAGAAGGATCTAAAGCTCCAGGAACAATGGTGGGTCAATGGCATGCACTATGCCAAGACGTGCGAGGTGAGTTCCCGGCGAAGAGGCTTCGATACTTAGTCGCTAACCTGTGAAGGATTGGTTGTCGAAAATGGTAGCTAGTAAGAATGAGATCTGGCCATACCTCACAGAAACGTACGGAGACAAAGATACAGCCATGTGGTACTACAGGTGGCAGATATTTTATCTTGCTTGTGCCGAATTGTTTGCTTATGAAGGAGGTGATACCTGGGGTGTGTCCCACTACCTTTTCGAGAAACCCGGCCTCTAGCCATAGATCGTAGACTTGTAGACTATAGATTCAGATAGATTTCGAAATGGCAAAACCAGAGTAACTGTATGGACTAATTCTTCTTCCATATGTACAAGCATTCGATGAACACCTCCGCCAGCCGGTGCAACAATATTGTTCTCAGTCGACTTAACGTGCGTATCGTATAATAGCTACCCACCCCGTTCGTGTAGTACCACCCATCATCGTCAAGCCGGCTCTCAATGATCCCAAGGATGCTTCCAGCCCAACAATGCAGGACCTATTATAGTGTTAGTTGCCAGGTATTTGCGACGAGAGGAATATCAATTGTACCGTCTTTCTTCGCACGATACATTAACTATCACGTCGTCAGTGCTACTTAATGATTGATGGGTAGGTAGAGCGAGGACATACAAAGAACCACATGCTCGCGCTCAATCCTGTTGCTGCGAACCGGTAGAGGGGCCGGGCGGGGGGGATTCGAATAGGGTGTGCGTCTGCCATTATTCTGCAGGTAAGTGTCAGTAGAAGTGTAACAATCTCGCCTTTAGATTCACTTACTGTGTTGGCTTTGAGGTCTAATTGATTGTGGAGCTAGAAGGAAAGCTTGGAGTTGCAACATGGTTGATGAATATCGGCATCCGGAGAAAAGTAAAGGCGGCAGTCATATATATGTTAAGGTAGATTCAATCCAAATGACTTAAACACAAACATTTAGTTCATACGCAAACTAACGTTAATGTCTATTAGGATTATGGGCTAAATTTTTTAATATATAACCATAGATGCCACTCGAACTCGAAAATATCCGCCTCCAGTGTACTCATGATCTTTCTTGCCGCTCTTATTGGCATGTTATTGCCTAAGGCCGCAAGCCTTGTGGTAGTAATTGAAGGGCTGAATTCACTATTTGCCAACTACCTACTGTACGTATTATTCACAAGTTGACAATAGCAGCTCCAACTCACATTGTACATCGCATTGCAGTATTGATACTCAATACAATGCGCTGTACGTTTTGCGCTACGCAGCCATTCCAACGCTGATCTTGGTGCTTCTCCACCACATCACCTTCTACACGCGATAGCGAGAGTGTCAATTATTGACCTAGTGTCTCAGGTCTTCATCTAGAAGCTTTTCTTCGATTATACACAAGCTTCCCAGTGACTTCTAGCCAAGTAAATATGGCGACACCGTTGCATGGAACAAGCCCCCACACGAACGGCGCATCACCTCAAAACCGACGCCCACCAACAGCATTTCAGGGCTGCTCTAGAATCACCGACTACGAGGTACTTGGAAAGCTTGGGGAGGGTACTTTTGGAGAGGTTCATCGCGCCAAGTCACGGAAAAACGGTGCAGTTGTTGCCTTGAAGAAGATTCTGATGCATAATGAGAAGGATGGATTTCCAATCACAGCCTTGCGGGAAATCAAGCTCTTGAAGCTCCTCTCGCATCCCAATATTTTGAAGCTGGAGGAGATGGCGGTGGAGCATCACCAGAAAAGTAGTAAGTGATGAGAACGTACCTCATGTGGCTAGTAACTGACATTGTTGCAGCTGACAAGAGAAAACGCGCCATCATGTATATGGTCACACCTTACATGGACCATGATCTTTCTGGTCTGCTCGAAAACCCCAGCGTTACGTTTACCGAGCCGCAGATCAAGTGCTATATGCTGCAGCTATTGGAAGGGCTCCGTTATTTACACGATAACCACATACTGCATCGTGATATGAAAGCTGCCAATCTTTTGATCAACAATAAGGGCATTCTACAGATTGCGGATTTTGGTTTGGCACGCCACTATGATGAACCAGTTCCAAAACCAGGTCAGGGTGGAGGAGAGGCTCGTAGAGACTATACAACTCTTGTAGTGACTCGTTGGTATCGACCCCCGGAGCTCCTGATGCATTTGAGGAAGTACACAACAGCTATTGATGTGTGGGGCGTTGGGTTAGTTTCGTGTCACTATACTCCTCGAAGTCTTGCTAACAGAATGCAGATGTGTTTTTGGAGAGATGTTGATTGGTAAACCTATCCTGTCAGGAGATAGTGACCCTAATCAACTAAAGATAATATTTGAATTGGTTGGGACTCCCACTGAAGAAACTATGCCTGGATGGCGCTCTTTGCCAGGAGCTGAAGGCGTGCATTTCAAACCTTCGGCGTCGACCTTGTCCCAACGATTCAGAGAGTATGGATCTGGTGCTATATCTCTTCTCAAGGAGCTGTTGAAGCTCGATTGGAGAAAACGTATCAATGCCATTGATGCATTGAAGCATCCTTATTTTAGGAACGAGCCCTTGCCCGCTATAGCTGGTGATCTACCAACATTTGAGGAGTCGCACGAATTGGATCGACGCAAGTTCCGTGGCCAAAAGGCTGCTCCTCCGCCTGCTCCCAAAGGTGGTACCGTGGGCATCGGCCATAGCGGCTGGGGAGCCGAGCCCAATGGTAGCCAGGGATTTCCAGAAAGAGACAGTTATGGACCACCTCGGCCACATCAGAATGGAAGCCGCTATCCGAACGATACCAATGGAGGATACCGCAACGGCCCAGAGCCACGGAGACCCGCGTGGCGGAGAGACGATAGACCAGATACCAGACTACCACCCAGGCCACCACCACCCGATCATGTGGGAGTCTGGTCAGATGGTGGGAGGTCCGATCGCCCTGATGGATATCGAGATAGGGACAGAGACCGGGATCGACTGCCGAGAAGCAGAGGAGGAGCCGGTGTAGGTGGAATTGGTGGGATTGGTAGGAGCGATATAGATACGTACATTCCAAGCTACGGACCCGATAGTGGAAGAAGAGAGGATAGACCACCAAGAGATGACCGCCCGAGGGATGATCGTCGGAGGAGAGATGACAGAGACGACCGCCGGCACGACAGGGACAGAGACAGGGACCGAATTGATTATGATGGGCGAAGAAGAGGCAGTGACGATCGGAGTCGAAATAGCAAAACACGCAGCCGAAGTCGAAGTCCCACCAGAGAGCGTGACAGAGACCGCATTAGGGACAGGTCATCTGTCGAAAGAGACCGAGATGTATACCGTAGATAAGAGATGAATATTACTGCTTCTTTCGGCGATGGGGGTCTTGCTGGTACAATGGGAGACTGGTCTCAGTGGCATGGTTGGGATACTGGGAGGCGTTCTCAAGGCGACTTCAAATAGTAGATACAATTGTCTAGGTAGTATATCTGGACAAGAAATAATAATTCTCAATTTATGTATCATTATTGAATGCTGGCGATTTATTGCCTCCTTAGCATGCTATATTCCTTGCCCTGCAAATTGAGCGCAAATTGGAATTCTCACTTAGTCCGTCGCTAAGATCAACAAGTCAAGAGAAGTGATTGCCTTGGTCATTGTAACAGCATATACAACAAAAATAACATTGGTGACAGATAATGATCATATTATTAGCTTCAATGTTGGGTAGAAGAACTCCAGGCCGACTACGGTCCATAGTCTACTGACCATCCTCACTTCCTCGACATGGGGTCTTTTTTATGTGGAAAAACCTAAAGCCGATCCGGCGCAAAGAAATAAAGTATCTGTTGAGCTGGAAGCTCTATTTATTTTATTTCCTCACACCCATAATCCGAATTAATTATACGGCATCGAGGTTGCTCCTGCTCCTGTATCCGGTACAAAGGATAGAGAAGAATGCCTCCTCGTTCGGTGGCATCCCTCATCCCAAGATGTAGTCAATCCTTTATCCGGAGGACATACTCGTCATCTTCGAAAAAGCTCCGATTAGCGTTCGACCTCCATGAACCAGGGACAGGAACCTCAGATGCAAAAAAGGGCTCCATTATCTTCATTCATGGCCTCTTCGGGTCGAAGAAAAATAATAGGAGCATTAGTAAGTGAGCAGAAACCACTTCTCAAAGTCTAATTCTCAGTATGCTAATCTTAAATAGAGCTCTTGCGCGGGATTTGAATAGAACGATCTATGCGATTGTGGGTTGAAAGTCTAGAATGCACTGTCAGGTAGATTCTGACGGAATTGCAGGACCTCCGAAATCATGGCGATTCTCCACACAATCCTAGACACGATTACATGGCTCTGGCAGACGACGTAGCTAGCTTCATTGAGCAGCACAATCTTACAGACACAACATTGATCGGCCACTCGATGGGAGCAAAGACAGCAATGACCCTCGCTCTTCGATCGCCAGAATTGTTAAGGGATATGGTATCAGTAGATAATGCGCCAATAGATGCGTCTATAGGGAGCAAATTCGGTCAATATATACAAGCTATGAAGAAGATTAAGGCTGTGGGTATTACGAAGCAGTCGGAGGCAGACCAGATCTTCCAGGAAGTCGAGGACTCATTACCCGTACGCCAGTTTTTGCTCACCAATTTATTTCGACCAGCGGGAGAAAGGGTACAGAAGTTTAGGGTTCCTGTAAAGATACTGGGTGCTTCACTGGACAACCTTGGAGATTTCCCGTACAAAGACCCGGAGAAGGTACGGTTTCAGAAGCCGGCACTCTTTGTGCGCGGTACGAAGAGTGCATACGTCCCGGACGAGGCACTTCCTATTATAGGAAAATTCTTTCCCAGATTTGAGCTTGTGGATATAGATGCTGGGCATTGGGTCATCTCTGAAAAACCAGAGGCCTTCCGTAGCGGTATGTTACTCTTTCCAATATTATTTATGAATGTCCATCGCTAATATTATGTTTCATAGCTGTGGTAGAGTTCTTAAAACCCAAAGAATAGAAGAAAGTGCACAATCTAATACATGTGTAAAGGGTATCATTGCCCAAGCCCAAATTTCCAAACGCCCCACCATGTCTTGATTTCTGTCCAAATGCAAACCGCTGACTCAAAACCTAACAAGCACACCCTGAGTCCGCAATGCCAGTGCCTCCTACGGCTACAGTTCCAGTCCTTCGTGACGAAGAAGCCAACAACTCCGGACTCTGCGAGATCTGATCAACAATCTCAATGAACGGCTTTCTCACATTCTCCTTTGTCTTTGAGCTAACCTCACAGAACCGACTTCCATGCCTGTTAGCCAGCGCCTCTCCTTCTTCATATTTAACCGTGCGATTTGCCGCCCTGTCTAACTTGCTTCCGATAAGGTACATGATAGCTCCAGGCATAGCGTTCGACTCTGCCTCTTCAAACCACCGTTCCATGGCAAGGAAGCTTTCTCTGCTCGAGATGTCGTAGACTAGTATGACGCCATGCGCGCCGCGGTAATAGCTGTTTGAGAGAGTGCGGAAGCGTTCCTGTCCTGCTGTGTCAAGGAGGTTCAAGCGATATGCTTTTCCGTGTACAGATAGTTTCTTAAGCTAGTGCGACCGTCAGTTTGATTTGCCTGTGAGGAAGTGCAGAGCAGCTTGCGTACCTTGAAATCTACACCTATGGTCGCAGTTGAGGATTCGGAGTCGAACTGATCGTCGCAATATCGTATCAGTACTATAATTCATATCATTAGCAGGGAAGACAGCAGCATTCTCAGCGCAACGCATACGGGCGGATTTTCCAGCTCCAGAGGGTCCGATCATTAGGATCTTCAGGGTTGGGAGGGACTCATCGGATGCCATGGTAAAGAAAGTCTCTGGTGGGTTTGCTGATTTTTGTCGACGTTTGTCAAGTGGTTGCTTTGCAAGAGGCAACCTAGACCAGCGGGCCTTGGAACAAAGAAAAGTCAATCACCGACGTCAGTCGCCAGGCTTGGCTTGGCCTCGCTAAAATCAAGATTGCGGTGAGAGCCGCCTCGTCACATGGAATCAAGAACCTTTAAATCAACTTTTTTTTACTTTTTGAAATATTTTGGAATTCATTGGAAAGCCCTATGCCAGACCACAAGATTCATGCAAGTCACGCCATAGTCCCAAAGTCATAAGCAAGAGACCCGAATACTTGCAAATGTTTACCAATCCACAAACCCCAAAGAGACATAATCACCATTTACACCTCATCCAACACCTTCTCCTTGAACTCCCGCTCAACCTTCTGTCCCTGCTCATCTGTGTTTGACTCGCCGTGGAGGTTAAGAAGTGCGCCAAGGTCGAATTTTGGTGCCTTCAGGAGCTTGACCTTTCGGATGTGGACCTAAAAAAAAATGTTAAAATCAACCCGTTCCACGCACATGGAACCGACGTAGACATACGTTCTGTAGAGGGTAGATGCCCTGGGTCGCCTTCTCAATCTCACGACCGATAACCTCGGGGATAAGCTTAGCTGTGAGCTGGGTAAGTGTGCAGCTCGAGGCCTCGCGTTGGATGATCTCGGTCATCTTCTTGCGAATAGCTCTGATCTGAGAAGAAGCTGCATAAGTAGTCTTCTTAATCTGGTTGGGACGGCGCTTGGTGAAGGCAATGGCGAACAGGCGGAGGAGGTAGTCGTCAGTGGTCTTGACTGTGATGTTGGCCTCAATCAAGGTTTGCCACTTGCGGACGAGCGAGCGGAGTTTGTCGGAGGTGAAATCGAGACCGTGGAAGTTGGTTAAACAGTTTTTTCCCTGGACCTCATCGACACGTAGCTTAACCTTGCGGAAAGCGTGGTCTTCATCCTTCTGCAAATCGGCCAAAGAAACCTCGAAAATTCTTCCCTTCAAAGCATCGTTGGCGTTCTTGAGACCAGTGGTTCTGTTGACAAGGGTCTTTCCGACACTGTTGGATTTGTTAGATTGGTTAGACTGCTGCGCGAATATGTATTGCTGGTGATGGGACTTCGTACTCTCTGATCTGGAAGGATGAAGGTGCCTAGAGATTCTTGTCAACTGTCTGTCCAGCAATTTCCGTTGCTCATAACCCATACCTTAATTTGGTACCAATCCTTACGCATGAAAGGATCTTGCGTCTTCTTCTTAAGACCCTTCTTGCCTTTCGAAAGGCGCTTGTTCCTGTTCTTCTGTCAGACCTTGTGTACTCGGCATATATTTCGCCTTGGATCGAGGCAGTCGCAGGTCTGATGGTGATGGCAATTGGACAGCGCAGGTTATGAGAGGGAATGGACTCACTTTCCGACAGCCATGGTTGCGATGAATTCTGTTTCTTCGCGGGCTGGAGGTTGAACGATTGGGTTGACTTGGATTTGGCGGGATTGAAATTCGACACTGTGCGATATCTCTCGCTTACGCGAATTTTTAGTTCTCCCACGTGTGCTAGGCCGGAAGTGGGAAGTAGTGGGGCGACCCCGGCTTCACAACCTTTTACTTTTTGTACAGAATAAATAATAATTCAGCACGACTTTCTTGTGCACCCACGCCGCCTGCCTTTGCTACCTCAGCCGTGGTGTTAATTATTATTATTATCACTACACTTTTCCAGAGCCAATTAATTAATTCATTAATTAATTAATTACCTGCCAACGTTGGCCCTAAGATACACGCCTACCTACCTTTCCTCCGTGAATGGCTCTCTTCCTTGGCACTCTAAGATGGCCTACAAAAGCCCAACAATACCCTTGGATTGATTCAACTCTACTCAAGAACCAAGTTTGACGATTTCATACTGAACCACTAACAATAAAAACAAGGGGGTTCAGATAGCGGAATCTCCATTGGATGCGAGAAAAATTTGGTCTATATCACGATAGTGGTATGCTATGTATGTACGCTTTCTACGTTCTCTCTATTCCCCGGATTAAAAGAATCCAACTTGTCATCCTCATCCTCATCCTCATGTTGCCAACCATCCTTACATCACCTTTTGAATTTAACCCCCTTACTTGACCCTGGTTGCTTTCGGGCTCGAAGGACACCAGATCATCATGGGACCCTTTCTCTTCCTTGTTTGGTATCCTCCTCTTATTATGGCGTAGTCAGGAACCGACTGAGGTGGTCCTTTCCCCTCCCCATGTTCGGTCATGGCTGTAGCTCGATTACTTCATGGCCGATCCTGTTTATTCAATCTCCTGCTGTGGCTCGTTCACCCAACACATGCCCTCACCCCTTCTCACCACGGTGGATTTGCTCCTCCCTCCTTAATTGCTCCTCCTGGAAATCCTGAAAGTCCTCAAAACTTGGGAAACTAAAGTAGCTCCCGGCTATGATTTTCTGTTAGCCTCGAATACTCCAAGTGGTGCAGTTTACTAACACTGATGACTTGTCATAACAAGAGGTTCCTTCCTGGCAGTCATGGACTGGGTGCGGTGTGACGACGGGCTGGAGCACGAACTGTTTGGTGAAACTTGTTGAGATGTGGAGTAGGACGCAACTCGACTAAGTATGGATGCTGCTCTCGTTGATTGCTGGTTAGAGAGGTCTTTTCGGAGTGCATTTGAAGTAGCGAGTGATGGAGCAGTAGCAGCGGCTCTCATGAGTTTAGGACGACGGGTTGTTGAATCCTTGGCATACGGAGATGATCCTCTAGATCTAGACTGGGAATATTTACCCGAAGAAGACATGGCCACCAGTAATTTTGGAGAGGGTGGAGGTTGATCCCAGGATTCGATCAGAAGGAAGAAGTAGAAGTGAATTCCAAGGCGGTCGGCCGTTTTCGAGAATTGACAGGTCGCGGCGATTCGGAGAATAATAAATAATTAAACAGTCGGTACACTTGAATGCAGTGGTAAGGAGTAACGTTGTTGTCAGGTCAAGAGGAAACTGATCGGCGAGCTGATGCTTGGGTCCTAAGAGGGATAACAGAAGAAGAGCTGTTGAGCGGGATCGTCTTCGAGGCAGCGATGAACCTTGAAGTTATAGTTGATTTATGCTTTTTCGTTGGAACACAAGCAACCATTGAGTGGCACTGATCAGTATAAGAGAGAGCTCGGGGAGTGCAAGGACCTAAGCGTCAGACCGTGCTTTTTGCTGGAAAGCAGAGCACCCATCACTCGAGTACCTAATTGCTACCCCATCTTAAGCAAGCGTAACAGGCTTGCCACATGTCGGTCTTTGAGTGCATCTGTCGAGTTCGCTCCAGTCTTTTGCTAAACAGATGTGGTGAGCTGTAAGTGGTTGGGACCTACAAGGGAGCTTTAGCCTACACGAGCCTTCTGCACGGCCTGTGTTGGGGCTGGCTTTAGCTGGCTGATTTTCTTAAATCGCCGACCCCCTCACACCTATCATTCTTCTCTTGCAGTAGAAGCCCCGACTCTAGAGGCCTAGAGTGCGATACCACTACAGACCTACTGATTCTCGTGTCAACGCCAAAAGGTGTCACCAGCACCGGTACAGCCAGCGCATTAGCATGTCCATGGGGGTCCGCAAGTCAGCGAGAAAACAGGGTTATCCCATTTGCTAAATTTAATTATTCTATCTGGTCTGCGATGTGCGAGACAAGTCACGGCAAGATTTACACCGAAAGACTAAAACCATCTATCGAAATGGGAGCGGTAAGACGGATGAAGCCGGATCGGGCACGGCTCACGGCTGCAGGTACCTCACCGTTCTCCTACCCATGTCGGACCGTCCTCTTCTAGGCTCCTGATCAATGATCGATGCTGCTACCGGTTAATGTGGGCCAGCGCAAATGCCGGAATGGGGGACAAACTCTTCCCAAGAACGTCCCTTCACAGCAGACAGCTCCTCTTCGGTCATTCTGTGCCCCGTGGTAAAATAGCCTGCGTGCGGGTCAGCCCTATCAAACATGAGAGAATAACGAAGAAAGGTTTCATACCGGCTGTGATTTTGGCATCTATCTCGACTCGAGAGTCTTCCGGAATCCAAGATTCTGGAAGCTCGACACGCTCGTGGATGGGAATTCTATAATCGGTGAACAGATTATCCACTGTATGTGTGGAGCGATGACTTACCCTTGACCGACAATCGCATCATGTTTCATACTATAGCGAGGTAAGCATCTCGAACTTGAAAGGCGATATATTATGTTCAGGATGGTCACTCACTTGCTCATACTCAACATACGATCAATCTTCTTGATTCCCAACCAGTGTAGAATATCGGGCATCAACGCCTGGAAACGCATGTCCTTGACACCCGCGATGTTCTCCGTTCGCTTGAAGTACTCGGAAGCACGGTCGGCTCCGCGCTTTCTAGCGTTGTACACAAGATACTAAACTATTGGATCAGAACATATAAAGTGGGGGAATATAGTAAGACATGGCATTTGTGTTGGATAGGAGGTGTGTGGAGGAAGTGGGGTACGGGCATGAGTGAAGAGAGACTTTAGCTGGTCCAGACCATTGTGGATTGTAGGAGAATTCATAATGTCTGCTATCCCCAGAAACTTGAGAAAGAATATTACCTTTGTGACCTCTCCGAGAGCACGACCTTCTTTGCGAAAGTAGATGACAACCCCACTTCCACCCTTCTGGGCCTCCTTAACAGCTTCTTCGATGCCATAAATGAGGTATGGACGACACGTACAAATATCGGAGCCGAACACGTCACTTCCGTTACACTATTCAAGTCAGTGGCTAATAGGCCGCTAGCAGCAAAGGAATGCTTACCTCATCATGAACTCGCAGAGCCAAACGAACCTTCTCATCTGACATCTTTGCGGGGTCTCCAAAGCAGTAGACAGTAAGTCCACCGATTGGTGGCAGAAATACTTTGATATCACCTCGTGTGATTAACTCCGGATAAGAACCGCCAGTGTGCTCGAACAACGCTCTACGCAGCGAACCCTCATCTAGTAGGTTATCAGTACAAGTCACAACAGACCAGTGAAGATAAACCGACCAATACCGAATCTCTCAGCGACTCCAGGAAGGTACCAAACCTTGACTTTGTTTTAGCGAAGATCCGGAATTTCTCTTGCTTAGACTTACTGGTTCAACAGCAAACTTAGTTACAACAAGCTCGCCAGAATCGTTCAAGCAGATCTTTCCATCCGGAACAAGTCTACCTTCTCGAACACTCTGCTCCAACTCTGGTAGCTTCATGTGCGCTCGGGTGATTGCAATTGTTGGTCTAATATCGACATTCTCCTTCTCAATGGTATCTTTGAAAAGCCATGGAGCTAAATGACCCAGAGGATCCATGGAGACGATCTTCTTTTTATCAGTCCACTGAGGGAATGGTCCTATGTTGGCAGCTGGCTCGGTATTTGTGAAATCAGGTCTGGCCAAGAGTTAGCTTATCGTTCGTTTACAAAGTTGCTTGGTCCTGCCGCAAACTGAAGATGGGAGATTTAAAGACTAGCGAAGCCAACTAAGATTACGCTCTCACGGAGTCGAAGAATTCAGTGCGGAGCGAGAAGAGTTCTCTTTCAACAGAAAGCCATGCAGGGTGATATGTCATTCTAGAAAGAAAAACGGGGTTGGTTCATACCTGTGGTCTGCCTTGATTTCATTGCTCTTAAATATATGTCAGCGCCTTCCACATACAGTAGAAACATCGTATAGAAAGGGGAGGTGGGGTGCACATACAGCAACGGCTAGAGCATAGTAGATACTGTACGAGCCCCCATGCGCTGTAACAATGTTTAGCAAGTCAAGCTCGGGTCAAGGCACACATAGCATACCTCCAATAGCTAGAAACCTGTTAGTAAATAAATACGCGTGAAAGAGTGAGATAGACATACCATTACGTCTGCGAATAGTGGTTTGGTTTCTGGAAACAACAACAGGACCTCTCAATTGAAAATCCTTGTGACCCCAGTCCATAGGTAAAGGGTTGATTCCAGATTGACCTGGGTACGTTCTGAGAGGTTCAATGAGTTCCGAAGGACCAGGTTTGTTTCAATTAATGGACGGGTACTTACGTCAGAATGATACGTGAGGTTGCACTTGGCTTTCGAGCCTCAGAGGCCGGAACGGGCATAACCTCAACACCATGTGGAATCTCGGTTGAAGGCAGCGTGGGTGAAGTTGGGACGGCATGATCAGCGTGGTCATGAGTCTCTCCATCATGGTGACTTGATGTTTGTTCTTCCTTCCCAAAGGACTGCGGGGTTGGTGAGATTACTCGAATTCACTTGATGATGGAAGAGAGGAGCTTACGGATGTGGCGGTGACAGTTGACTCTGCAGCATCTCTAACCTCCTTGATACCAGCCAAAATATTGACTCGGCCGGAGATAGCGTCAACGTGCGAAGCTAGCTGTACCTGGCTGATTTGGAGAGTCTTTAATGCGTCAAGGACCTCCTTCATGACCATAGCTTGGTCAGGCGGTGTAGATGCCATCTTGAGAAATCGAGAGCTTGGATTTGAGAAGCACTAAGATCTCGGTGGGTGTGTTGAAGTGTTGACGTGCTGACGTGCTGAAGTGTTGAAGTGTTGAAATTTGGGGCGGAAGGGGGAGATAGTGAGAAAGGTGGGAGAGATGGACTGAACAAGGAATGGGGGGGTTGACTTGGGGAGGAAAGTCAAATAGGTAGGTAGGTAGGTAGGTAGGGAATTAATTGGTAGAAGGTAGTGAATTTGGAGGTGAAAAGTAACAAAGATGTCACGATGTGAAGGTGAAGGTTGAAGGTTGAAGGTGAAGGTTGAAAGCGAATTGACAGAGAGAAGGCTACGAGTCTACTACTACTACTTTTCCTCCTCGCCGCCCTGCCTGGTGTGACTTGGAGGAGTTGGGTTGGGTTGGGACCTGCATGAGATGGGAAAGGCTGGGCCTTGCTTCTTCTGGCAGTTTGACTTTCCCATCGCTACAGGTACCACGTCGCTGTCGTCCGGAGGAGGCCGACCACCCAATCCAATATCCTTGCGTCCGAGGCTCCTATCTATCTTATCGCCCCCCGCCAATGCCAAATGCCAATACAGTACGGTACAGTAGTAAGACTCTATGCACTGTACTGTACTGTACTGTACCTGGAATCAACTAGTGGAGCACAACCAGCTATCCTGATTCGTACACAGCCGCCGCAAGCGCACATTATTCTGTCCTTCCTGGCCTTCTTTGTAGACGCACGGATCCGCTTTTTGTAAACTCTGACCTCGCGACGCTTTTCAAGCGCGATTTCGCAGATAGCGATAGCCTCATAAATTTCCATCCCAACCTCCACATAAGATACATAACATCCACAGAAATCATGGTAATAGCACCCTCTACCTCACTTTCACTTATTAGAGACTGATGCATATAACTATAGGGCAAACGGAAGGCCGCCAAGAAGCCCCAGGGCCCAAGAAAAGTACCATCCCCCCCCAGGCCACGATGTCCAAGTTCTCTGGAGTGCTAATTATACGCTGCAGGGCGAACCTCTCGCAACCGTGTTTCCTTGCCTCTTCTGCAATCATGAAAAGTCCGTCACCGTCAAGTTAGACAAAAAGGCTGGTGTTGGTCAGCTCTCATGCAAAGTTTGTGACCAGAAATTTCAATGCAGTGTCAACTGTTGGTATCCCTAGTACCCCATGTCGCGTGGGCAGAATATGGCTAAGAAGTCTTGCGCAGATCTCTCCGCTGCAGTGGATGTATATTCAGATTGGGTGGACGCTTGCGATTCTGTGGCCAAGGAGAATACCAGAGAGGGGGGTGACTATGCTCCTTCGCGCCAGATGGGTAGGGCAGGTGATAGGGAGAGGGAGCGAGATTCGGATAACGACATCATCGATGATGAGAATGACGATGGGATTGCTGCGGATGAAGATGATTACTAGATGAAATTCGGCGGGGCAGGATTTTTGGGCTGCGCAGGAGCTTCTGGTATTCAGGCGTTGGGGAGGGGTTAACAATGTGCATGTTTAATTGCGGGGTTTTTTTTTTTCAAAAAAAAAATGAAAGGTGTAATTCAGGCCATACTGAAAGCCAATGCTAGGTAGAGACATATGTCGTTTTGTCCAAACCGCAAGAAGAGCGACTGACAGCATCTATTGACCATTACCATTGAATGAGTGTTTCAAGGCCCAAACGCGATTCCACTACATGGTGTAGAATCTGTCTCCAAAATCACCGAGACCTGGGACAATGTAACTGTAGGGCAGACTTAGTTAAGACCTGGAAACTGAAATGTACCAGACTTACTTTTTCTCGTCGAGACCTTGGTCGATGAAAGCTGTGACAACCCTTAATTTCGGGAATTTCTTGACGAAAGGTTCAATGCCTTCTGGGCTGGCAATGAGATTTAAGAAGATGATGCGATTCTCAGGAACTCCTCGAGACTTCAAA
The DNA here is from genome assembly GCA_022190145.1 of Pezicula rhizophila. NCBI lineage: Eukaryota > Fungi > Ascomycota > Leotiomycetes > Helotiales > Dermateaceae > Pezicula > Pezicula rhizophila. The sequence goes on from JAJONI010000027.1 coordinate 54,647, forward strand.
ACTTCGACTGCCATGCTTGCAGAACCACCTTGAGTCCTTGGTCAGCTTTCACACCATGTAAAGGAGGATGTTATGATATCTCTTGTACCTGTGGCAAACATAGGGTCCAACAACAGAACCCATCGTTGGGCGATGTCTTCTGGCAACTTGTCGTAGAATAACTTGGGCAGAGATGTCTCCTCGTCTCGCTGAATCAAGATCTTGCCAATTCTTACTGAACGACAACAATCCCGCAAGCCTTGCTCCATAGCCTCACCTGCTCTCATGATAGAGACACCACAGATTTTGCCCTGGAATTGAACGCCTGCATACGATTTTCCAACTGGAGTGGTGATCGCGTGCTCCACTACTGGAAGGTGGTTTAGACCTTCCTCAACGAGCAACCGGATGATACGGTTGGAGTAGAAGATGAAGTCTGCCCGCTGGGTGTTCTTGTCTCTGATCATGCTGCAGGGGAATCAGCATGTAAAATCCAGAAGGGTAGAGCAGGCCCTGACGCACGTCAAGAGAGCAATGAGTTGTGGCGTCTGGGGTAAGGTGTGGACATTTTCGAAAGGCACCTCGACCGACACAGTAGCTATTGGCTTCTTGCTTTCAGGACGATAGTCTGGGCCAACGTTCTTGGTTGGGGATGAAGGGGTCTTTGTGAGAGCAGCCATGTTTGCAACTGCAAGGAACGCTTATGGAATGGTATATAAGATGTGGACGTGGACAGAGATAGAAAGAACTAGATTGAATGTTGTCCAATAGGTGGGGTGTCGTTGTCTGATCAAACTTGCACACTTGAACTTTGTGGTGCTCGGATTGAATGACTGACTACAGTAGACTCGGTCACTCGCGTGGGAAACTGGCACACGACAGCAACAACAACAGGAGTAAGTGTAGCTGTCCTTGTACTTGTACCGTAGGGGCAGGGGTGGGGGGAAAGACTCAATGGCCCACTCGTAGTAAAGTATCGGGCGCTTCCTACGCTCTGATTTTCAAATTAGTGGTGGTGCGCTTGACTTGGTCTGTGGAGGCAGTGTGTGTCTTGTTGCGGCTCCAGAGTCCAGATACGGTCGAGGAGCCTGATAATGAAAATGGAAGGTAATTGGAATGGTATCAATCAAGCAGCCCAGTACTTCGTATCAGTACTGACAATGACTAAAGCGACGACGGCATGCTCTAATAGGCTCAGGCACATCTAGGCGATGGATTCTTACTCGTACGGACTGAGCACACATGCACCTGTAAGGCTGCGATCCAGAGTTTATCTCTTACCGTCGGACCGCAATACACGAATACCATGGCATACGCCATTGAGTTAAAATATAGCAACAGGAAATGTAAAAATGAGAATTAAAACCTTTTCCTTTGTTGTTGAACCTTCATGTTCATGCACTTAAGTACTTTATATTAAACCACGCAGAATCATAACTACAAAACTCTCCTACTGTACTCTGTATCTTGCCCTACCAGAGCCTGCCAGAGCCTACCCAATGCTCGCCTCAGCATGGGTGCATGTCCATCACTCAGCCGCAAGAACTCTTGCGAAGAAGGCTGTGAATCGTGTGAAACACAATTATTTATGAAATCGCGAACAACCAACGTAAACAAAGAAACACCGCGCGCATATAGATGCAAACACAACCAAACTTGTCGCCTTGATTAGAACTTTCATTTTATCCTTGATTCGACTGACTGCGCATGTCGTGAGCCTTCTACCACCCTTTAAAAACATTCATTCGCGCTTGCTGATTCACAATCCGCTCCAGATGTGAACCGCGTCTTCACTCTTTCCCACCCTCCTCTGCTGCAATACCCGACTACCTCATACACACCTTTGCGCGCTTTGCGATCATGCCCTGATGATCGCTGGCATACTGAGTAACTCCGCGCATTATTTCCATAGAAACAATGGCAGCTTTCGAAGATGGCTCAACCATCCCTCGGAAGCGGATTACAACGTACGGGAAAGCAAATCGCAGACGGATACCTGACTTCAGCTTTGCGGCAACCTCTCAGAAGGCTGGGATATCTGGCACAATCACTCCGCAATATGAGGAAGTGCCAGGCTCAAAAGACACTTCCACTGCAAATGGGAAGGTGATACCTTCACAGAAGAATCTGAAGCCGGAGATCGGCTCGCAGACCGCAGATGTTAACATGCTTTCAAGTGGTGAAGATACAGCACCTGCAAGGCCAAAATCGAAACCCATCACCAAGAAAGAAATCTCGAAGGCCAGTCAGAAAGCAAGTCAAGTAGGAGTGAAAGGTACTTTGAGAGGCTCTAGGAAAGTGATCAATACGCCAAGGAGCCCGGTATCCCAGATCTCATCATCTCCTAGCTCACCTGCTACTTCCTCAAACATATACGATATGCCTTCTAGCGACGACGAGCCAACGCCAAAACCAGTTAAAAGGACAATCCAGAGGATCAATCAGAAGTCTACTCAACTGAATAACAGCAAAGTTAGAAACGGCATCACCACACAATTGGAAGATTTGCCGGAGGATACCCAGGGAAATAAGAGAAGAAGACTCTCTCCAAAACAGCCGGTTCAGGTGGCACAACCAGCTAAAAATGCTATTCCAGAAAATCCCACTCTGACTAAGAGGGTACTTCCAGAGCTAGCACAAACACAAATGGAATTGCCTAAGGCACATCCAATTCGAATGGCTACGAGGCCCAAAATTCAAGTTCGTAAGACAAAGCCAGAACCCATACAACCCCCCTCAGAAGCTGTATCAGCCTCCAAGAACGTGCACTCTTCCAACCCCCCATCTCCTGGACCGACAAACACGGCGGACGGTGGAAATCCTGCAAACTATGCCTCCCCAAAAGCCATAAAATTGTGGAAGGGTTTTTTGGATTCAGCTGGAGAAGAGGATTCAGACACTGTTATGGGAAATATGGATGGATATTCTAAGAGTCCTCAGAAGCATGTGTCAATGTCACCACCCCCAGTGCCGAGCAGGACCTTATCTAAGCCAGCAGGCATTTCAAAGAGGCCCCAGAAGCCCGTCCGAAGAATACCTCGCCGCAGGTTGATTGACACATTGGTAGAGCAAGCGCCGGAGGAAGAGTCTTCTGAGGAAGATGAAACTTCTGCCAGTTCCGATGAAAGTGAAATCGCTCGAAAGCCTGAAGAACCTGCTAAAATGACCCATGATGAGTTTGCAAAAATATTGAGCCAGACCTTGGGACACGATCCTACACCAAGTCCAGCTATAATGCCCGCAAGCCAGAATTCGCAAGGTGTGGGACCCAGAGTTACTTATAGTCGACAGCGCTCAATGCTTGCCGAATCTGATCTTATGTCACAATTGGCTCTTGATATGCCGATGCAGCATGCAGAGGGCTCTCAGCATGAGAAGCCTCGTCGAGGAGTCATCTCACCGCTCAAGAAGCTAACGAGATTCAATGAAGACGCGGAGATGAGCGACCAAGCACCTGCTGTCACAAGTGTCCATGAGTTGAGACAAGCAGGTGCGAATCAACGTTTCATGGAAGAAGTAGAAGACCTATTGGATAGGATTGGCAAGCCAGTCTCACCATCGTCCTCGATGAGAAGGTCAGGGCTATCGGAGCTGGCTAGCAAGATAAAAGACAAGACCTTCCTTCGCCAGTTTCGCGATAATGGTATTGAGCAACGGCTATTTCTCCATCTTGGCCTAGAGCAGGATGTGGTTGCTGGATTCTACATGGTATCTTTGCTTATGGTAGTGCTTCTTGACGCTAACATGCCACATGTTGTCGCTCATCTTCGGCGGCATGGGGTTACAAGACTTCTTATTCGACTAGTCGGCACTCCGCAAGGTGCCGTCAAACTAGGGAAAGAGCGCAAGAACAATATGTCTAAGATGGCACTGGCCCTTCTAACAGAGCATCATGATAGTCTTCTCCGGCTGCCTGTTTGGGGACAGCTAGAACCGCAGCTCCTTTCTCCGCGAACAGTAGCTCTCAAATGCCTGGAGCTTATGGTTCGACAAACAAGAGAAGCAGGAAAATCAGATGATATATTTTCTAAAGAGATGACAACACTTCTTTTCGATATCCTAAGATCCGCATCAGATGAAAGTTCGTGGGCTCTCCCCAGGGGTCAGCAAGCTATCGATTTCTTCCTTGCACTATCAATTCTGGAATTACATTCTATCAAGGCAATGACTGCTCATGATGAATCGATCTGGATTAGCGAGTACCTGCCCATAGTTGCGGATACTGTGGAGATATCATTAGGCCGACCTGCGGAAAATGCTGGGGAACTTCAGTACATGCTTCTAAGATTGATCGTCAATGTCACCAACAATGACCCAAAGGCCTCAGACGTATTCGCGAGACAAGGAGTTATGAATTCTCTTGGGCAAGCTATAATCACCAAATTCACGGTTATCTCCCGTTTTATGACTGAAGAAGATTTGACCGAAGCTGTTGCTCAGCTCGTAGTCGGCCTGGGCGTGATGATCAATCTCTCTGAGAGCCCAGCTGCTCGAAAATGTTTCAACAGTCTGCGTGGAAACCCAGATGATCCACTAGCAAAATTGGTCGAGCTCTTCATCAGCAATCAAGAAAATATGGCTGAAGTGAGTTGAGACCCGAGGTATTTTCTTCTTTTCTAACGATATATTTAGGCAAATACCCAAGAGGAAAGTCAACGAAATGTTCCGTTTGGCTATCTATCTATCCTTCTCGGCTATATGTGTTTGGATCCAGCCATCTCGGAACGAACTCAACAGCGGCTACCGGGCAGAACGTTACAGCCGTTGCTCGGCTCGATCGAACAATTTATTAGCTACCATAAGGCCGTGGACGATATGCTCGAGGCTGAGGAAGACGGGTATAGTCGCCAAACTGGTTTGACTGAACGACTGGAGAGCCTAGTACAGAAACTAGTCTCCATTTGAGGGAATGGCGGCATGGTGATTCCGAATTGTTCGAATTGTGGATGTTGTAGAATAAGGGATACGGAGTCGGAACCCCTTCGGGAGACGTTTTTCATTTGTTTGAGACTCAAGGCATTGGGCTCGGGCTAGTTACAAGGGATATTACGGGATGGAGGATTTTGAAGACTGAGATACCCAACTGCATTTCGAACGTTTTATTAGTAGTTGCGAGACTTAAGTCGTTACAATACACAGGAATTTTTCCAAATTAGTAAGTTGTTTCACGATCTTTACCTCGAACTCATGAACAGAGCCTAAGTATTAGCTGGTCGGCCCGGGAGGTTACGAGTTGGCCAGCCTTGTTGTCCCTGCGTTACTTTAAACGAATAAGAAGGATTTCGCAGCCCGAAATAATGTCAAGAGATAGCAATAACCGCCCAGGGTCGTGAATCAAAAAACAACATCATATTAGCAAGCGATTTAAAATTCTCTCTCCATTCTCCGCCAGCAGTTTAAATCTTCTTTCGGGCTGCTCTACTGGCGTCCCCTTCTCCGTCACCTACCTATCAGGAGACAAACTCGGCTTCTTTCACGCTGGCCGCTGGCCGCTAACCAGATCAACTCATTTTGCTAAAAGGCTTCACCACGCCTCAGCCTCGCCCCACCATAACTTTTCGACGACAACACACCTCCAACAAAACAATCCTGACAAGCCACCATCATCTTCATAATCTTTGTCTCAATCTTTTTATCAACATCATTCCTATTCTCAGAAATGCCTTCTCCACCGAAGCAACGGAAGATAGCCATTGTCGGCAGCAGATCAGTTGGTAAGCAGCCCCTGGCATTGTTAGAACAACTGCTACATCCCGTAACACATGCAGCGAGCGATATGCTCATGAACAACCACCCTTAGGCAAATCCTCCCTCACTGTCCAATTTGTAGATGGCCATTTTGTGGAGAGCTATTACCCTACAATTGAGAATACTTTCAGCAAGGTCATCAAATTCAAAGGCCAGGAGTTTGCTACGGAGATCATCGACACCGCAGGCCAGGTACGCAAACCTCCTGCCGCTACCGCATTAAACACCAGAACGTGGTCATTAAGGCTTGAGCTAATTCCCCTGTAGGATGAGTACAGCATCTTAAATTCGAAGCACTTCATCGGCATTCATGGTTACATGCTCGTCTACTCAGTAGCATCCATGCAGTCTTTCGAAATGGTTCAGGTCATCCGCGACAAAATTCTTAACCACCTCGTATGTTTCCCAACCAACTTCAATCTATTGATCCAGACTCACTAACAAACCAAGGGCACGGAATGGGTCCCAGTAGTCATAGTTGGCAACAAAAGTGACTTGCGGCCCGAGCAGCGTCAAGTCAGTGTCGACGATGGCAAGCAACTAGCAGACAAGTTTCAATGCGCCTACACGGAAGCCAGTGCTAGATACAATGAGAATGTCACGAAAGCTTTCGAGTTGATGATTGGCCAGATTGAGAAGAGCCAAAATCCAAATGAACCAACAGGGGGGAATAAATGTGAAATCATGTGATAGGATTGGGCTGGTCGCACGTATGAAAGAGATGCCTTGGTTTACTTATTCTAGTTTCATGCGGGCGTTAAAGAGGTTTTGTTGTGCATGTCGGCGTAGGAAAACGGTTTTACGGGTCTACAGTACCTGTTTGTCATGAAGTCAGCACTGCCTGCGTCCCACCAAGCCGTCCCCTCGATCCATCAGCTATTGCTGCTCATGACCATGAGAGTGCTTAATTACTGGATAATTTTCCGGTAAGCTCATTTACGAGGCCAGTTCGCCAGCTCCGAGTCTAGTCACATCGCCTATGCGCGGTGCGGCAGCAGCTCAACTCAACTTATTATTGAGTAAAGGGAAAACCTGTAATACAAAGGTGATTCATCCCTCATTAGGGAGGACGAAGGAAGGGGAAGCGGCTGTTGATCGAGGTTCACAAAAGAGATAGATATTATGGTCAACATGAGAACATGAGAAAAACTACCTTGAAACCCAGTTTATAATTTTGGTCACTTTGGGCAACTTGGCTGCTATTTGGATGCAATACTATGTATATTCTGAAGGTTTGGGCCTTCCGGATAGGGGAAGGGTATGACATAGTCATAAATATGCTTTGATATAGAAAAATGCCTTATTCTCTAAGTTGAGTCATTGGAATTGATTTTGCTGCATCAATCCGTGCCTGAGATTGATGTTAGCATCCAAAAAAAAAGTAAGCTTGCCGTTCTGCATTTATGGTCTAGCGTGGGTCAATTTCACGGGGTCAAATTCAGCCTTGGTGGGGTTGGAGATTCTGTGTGTGACTCCAAACTTCAGATCAACACAATAACACAGACAACGCGCTCTTGATTGAACACCTCAACTCCCAATATGCTTGACGTTTTTGACTTCATTGTTGAAAAAGGCGGGAATCCAGAAAAGATCAAAGAGTCTCAGCGCAAAAGACATGCTCCTGAGGAGGTCGTCGATGAAGTGATCGCACTTTACGAGGATCACCGCAAGAGTGAGTTACGAAGTTACAATTCCTCTGGCGATATGGACCCGACTAATGACTGCAATAGCCAATTATGAATCTACTCAATTAATGACCAAGATCAACGAGACCCAGAAGCAAATCGGTGCGAAGAAGAAGGTTTGTTAGGTGCAGCACGCTCTTGAAACTCGAGAGCTGACGGGATTGTCACAGGCAAAAGAAAATGCAGACGACCTATTGAAGCAGAAGGGGGACTTAGAGAAGGAGAAGAAGGCTTTGCAAGAATCTGCCGCCGAGAAAGAAAAGGCGCTGAAGGCGAAACTTGGAACGATTGGAAACATTGTTCACGAATCTGTTCCGGTCAGCGATAATGAAGATAACAACCAGCTGATCAGAAAATGGGAACCCGAAGGAGTCACAGTTGAGAAACGGAATTGCCTCTCTCACCACGAGGTTTTGACCAGGCTGGATGGATATGACCCAGAGCGAGGTGTAAAGGTTGTTGGTCACCGGGGATACTTCTTGAGGAAGTGGGGAGTTTTCTTGAACCAGGCTATGATCAACTATGGATTAGAGTTCCTCAACGAGCGCGGATATACACCACTGCAGACACCCCAATTCATGTTGAAGGACTACATGGCCAAGACAGCGCAGCTGGAGCAATTCGATGAGGAGTTATACAAGGTTGTCGATGGTGATGCACAGAACGACAAGTATCTCATCGCCACTTCCGAACAGCCAATCTCAGCTTTTCATGCAGACGAGTGGTTGCAGCCAAAGGAATTGCCAATTAAGTATGCTGGATTCTCTTCATGTTACAGAAGAGAAGCAGGTTCTCACGGTCGGGATGCTTGGGGCATCTTCCGAGTTCATCAGTTCGAGAAGGTAAGGTTGCAATTCTCAAGATTTGGGCAACATGACTGATGATGTAACAGGTAGAGCAATTTGTCCTCACGGATCCTGAAAAGTCATGGGAGGCTTTTGATGAGATGATTGGCTACTCAGAGGAGTTCTACAAGTCCCTCGGCGTGCCTTACCGGGTCGTTGCTATTGTTTCCGGTGCACTAAACAACGCAGCGGCGAAGAAATATGATCTAGAGGCATGGTTCCCCTTCCAAGGCGAATACAAGGAACTCGTTTCTTGCTCCAACTGCACAGACTACCAATCCCGAGCTCTCGAAATCCGATATGGCGTCAAGCTACAAACTGAGATTCGCAAGAAGTATGTCCACGCATTGAACTCAACGCTGTGTGCGACTGAGAGAGCTTTGTGTTGTCTCTTGGAGAATTTCCAGACTGAAGATGTGAGTAACGGTAGAGCCGCGACATTATGCAGTGCTAATAGCCTCAACAGGGATTCAAGGTTCCTGAGCCTCTACGAAAGTACTTGCCGGGAGCACCTGACTTTATTCCATTTACGAAGGACCTCCCCAAGGATACTACTTCCCAAAAGGCCAAAGGAAAGATAGACAAGGCCCCTAAGCCAAAAGTCGCGCCTGTCGGAGCTGGAACTACAGAAGTTGGTGAAAAGTTGAAAGATCTTAAGGTAGAACAGAAATAGTGAAATGGTGAGATCAGGATTAGTAGCCGGCGGCTGCTATCACGCCTTTTGCTTGATCGGTCTGGGATGAATCATGCCGCATGAGTGATGACGGGGACGGAGCCAAAATTCATAGAGTCTAATCACACACACAAGACGTGAGACATAGAATTGATTTTTGTAACGGCTTCCATACCAACTATCTGACCTATAAAGAGACTAGTTCCTAAGTTCTCAATTATGTCGAGAGTGAGTAGGAAATGCTGTGCGCCACCATTAGCGCAGTCAGTGACTTGGATGCTTCTCTCGTCTCAGATGCCTGAGTGCGTTTATTGGCGTTGTCCTCAAAATGGACCGAGACGAACAGTAGCAATAGAATTGGTTAAGTACTGCAGTGAATAAAAATCAGGTCGCAGAAGAAGGCATAATAATAATAATAATTTGGTTGTTGCAAGCGAGAAATGCTGGACAAACAAGCGGATCCTCCAGCCTCGAGCTTCAACGCGACAACCAAAGCACCATCCTACAACCCACATCTGTGAAGGGAAAAGCTGAAGCAGCTGGTGAATGAAGAAGCACCTGCAATCGTTCCATAACATCACGTGAATCATGACACCTCCTGTTCGAGTTGATATGGATGCTGGACCCGTGATCGAAGCCTGCCCGTTCTGTGGCTTCAAGCCCGACAGCGAGTATCAGATTATGGTAAGCGGATCTCTAAATCTTTAAGCGCAGCCAGAAGCACGCAAAGTCATTAGGGGCCGGCAACCATCTATTTAGAGTGCAGCAACTAACTCTTTCTACAGCTACACATGGAGACCTTACATGCCGAAGGAGAATCTCCTTTCGTTGTTAAAGACGATGCCAGTATTGCCAGTATTGCGGCTGTAATGTCAGTTGTTTCGGATCCAGCTAGAGAGGACGTAGGGGATGTGCAATATGCGAATTGCCCAGTAGAGGGATGCGGAGAAATACTACTTCTAGGAGACTTCGACAGTCATATCAGACTACATGATGTTGAAGACTCTGAGGCTGAAGTAGACGCAGCTGAGATAGATTCGGCCAAGCGAGTCAAATTGAACTCTGAAGGCTCATCCTCATTCGCAACAAAGCTGTCAAGAGCGCTCCAAAGCCTAGACGCTGACGATGAACATGTCGGCAAATCTTCTCTATTATCAAATGGGGTGTCAGATCAACAGGAGAAAGCAAAGATTGCCTGGAAGAATCTGATGAAGATGCCAGAAGCCAGTCCAAAACCCAAAGAGCCCTCATCTACATCTACTAATAAGCCCCCAAAGAAGCGTCTTGGAGTAAGTCGTGTGTTTTCCTGTCACCGACCATCAATTTCAAACCTACTGACTTCCATGAAGAAAGCAGAACTGGGCCCTCATGCACATGAGAAGCAAATGCCGTCCTGGCTAGTTAAACTCTTGGAAACACAGGATGGTGCCTTCAAAATCGCCAAGAAGGTTGACGTAGATGGAACGTCGAGGAAAGTTCAGGTGTCCGAAAATCACGCTGTTGATGTTATCCCCGTCATCCAGCAACTTCTCGAACAAGATCCCTTAACAGAATATGCGTACTTATGTCAACCAAGCGTGAAGCATATCTCAAAGCTCAAGAAAGAGGGTAGGTTAGCCTTCTGCTGCTGAACTGTACCTGTACTTACTACAGGTTCTAGGTGGCTTCTGTGGATATCGCAACATCCAAATGTTGTGCTCGTGGATCGTGGCAGAAAAATCCCAGGGATTCGAACACTTCAAAGAGAAAGTACCGACAATCTTCGAAATTCAAGATTATATTGAAACTGGTTGGGATCTCGGTATCAACGCTGGAGGGCGCATTGAGACTGGTGGTGTTCGGGGAACACGAAAGTATATTGGTACCCCAGAGGTATGAAATGTTTACCCGTTATTGATTGAATTTTGCCCTCATATTGTTTCCCCAGCCTGACAAGATATGTAGGCGCAGACCATGTTTGTCAGTTTGGGGATTAAGTAAGTCTCCCTAGCAGTGCATTGATATGATCAAACTGATGATTGCAAAGGTGTGAGACACAGGCGTTCAAGTCAGCAAAGAATGGAACGGAGGCATTAGCATACGAATTATTGTTAAACGCCACAGAGAAGTATTTTATCCAAGGTGCCTACGATTTTGATAGTAAGTTCCGTCGGACGGACCTACCTCCAATTTACTTCCAGCAACCAGGTCAGTTGAACACCAGCCTTTCCAGAGAGTAAGCGCTTATGATTCTGGGTAGGGCATTCGATGACAATCATCGGCTTCGAAATGAAAAAGGACGGTTCAAGAAACATCCTAGTATTTGACCCCATGTTTCATGATGCGTCAGCCGTCACCAAATATATAGGACGAAAGTTCACAGGAAAGGACCCAGCCGATCTCCTTCGTGCCTATAGACGGGGTGCGAAGTACTTACGAAAGTACAGAGAGTTTGAGACTTTAAGGTAAGTCCTAAATTTGGGGACAATTCTCATCTGGTACTAACTAGCGCTTAAATTAAAGATTGGTCCCCCCCGAGCGTCAGGGTTCTACTTGAAGACGACATAAGCGATTACATGTATGTTTGGAAGGTCACTACATAAACCGGCGGCTCACGCCTGGCTATTGCATGCTTTTAGCGGGTAAAGATTGCTGTGGCGGGCATTTGTGGCGGGCGTTTGGGGTGCAATTGACAGAGTCCATGGACCTGATGTGAGGGCGTGAGGATTAACGTTGCACTAAATTTAGACAACTAGCATAAGGTGTTGAAGAAGAAAGATTGATTTTCTAACCAGAGCTCCTGCAGTTGTTCGTCGCACAATCAACTTGAGTCAAGGTAACTTCTTATCACGCTGGGCAAATTCCTTGCATGAAACAAATAATCACCGTCTAGCAACTATGTAACTTTCAATCAAAAATGTTGACTGAACAAAATCGAAACTAATGGATGTGGTGACTTGCTATGTAGTTTAATATATTCGGCCTCTGAATACTC
>JAJONI010000028.1:0-29344 GCA_022190145.1 Pezicula rhizophila
GGAATAATACTTATCAATATACATCAAAACATTACTGAGGTGTCGGAATATATTTAGTCACGTGATTCCTCCTACCTACAAACCAGAACCTTTCTTATAGCTAGATAGCCTCTCCCAGACAACCAACAACCCATATATATAAGACTACTTACTAATCAACACCTCCCTTTCAGCAATAAGCATACGAAGTGACAACACTAGTCTGCCCATCAAGCAGTTAATACAGATAGTCATGTATAACCCAGTTCCTAATAAACCAACCAACAATGACCTTACCTCCCATTATACAATATATCCATCAAAATTACCTACCCACCCACACACACAGAAAACCACAAAACTCCAATCCCCACCCCCAAACCAAACCACAACCTAGAATCTAAAAGATAAGATGATAACAAGTCCGAATTAACTAAGTTAAATCATCTAATTAGTTAAGTTAACTGGTTTATAAACGATGAACGATGAATGAGGTACTGATATATAAGTACGTACGTAAGTAAGTAAGGAAGTAATATATGCACAGAGGAAAGAAAAGAAAGAAAGAAAGAAAGAAAGGGGATTGTAGGTAGGATCTGGAGATATTCTCGATGTTGAGGTCTCGGCTACGCGGGTTGTTAATAAAGGGGGGATCATGGATGGGTTTGTAAGGTTTAGATGATGGATATGGTGAGAGACTTTACGGAAGTTTTCGTAAGGTGGTTTTTTAGTTGGCTAGTGGGAGGGACAGGGGGTGTACTTGATTCTAGCATAGTTTTGATTTTTGATTTTGTAGCACTTTAACAGAATCAGGATATCAGATCTGAACGCTTCGCAGGAGGAATGGAATAAGTATGATGTTCATGTTCGTATTGTCTTGTAGATTGGAGGAACAGAGACTTGATTTTTAATTTTCAATTTAAATGGGGAAGGAAGGAAATATGTACATGTTCTGTTCTGGATGCGAAAATGATATACGTATATATGTATGTATGTATGGATCGCTACGATGCTCTCCGCAGCCATATTATATTAATAATGAATGGACCCCCTTCCTCCATATCATATCCTATCCCCGTCTCAACAAAAACTGAAAACGATGGTTTTAAAACAAGCCGCGGAAGAAACGACGCGGTAAGTTTTGCAGCGTCCGCTTCTCAGGCACGAAATCATCATCTAGAATAAGTGCACGCATACCGGACGTAAGATCCATATCGTGACTACGGATATAGAAAGAAAGAGGATCCTTCCGTCCAAAATGCACCCACAGTTTCCAGCCGATATACAGCGCAAGGATGACCGGAGCCGCAAGATAGGATTGGAAGAAAGAATTAGGGTCGGGGGAACCTCCCACGGGCCAGAGTGCAGTATAGAAGGTGGCGATCATGCAAACACTGTTCAGAAGAAGACCATAGTATGAGCCGATAACGCCAAAGCTTGCCTGGTAGGGGAGTTCGTCCTTGGAATGGCCTTGCACCTTCCAGCCGTGACGGAAACGGATGTGCGCGAGGCAGATGGCGCCCCAGACGAAGAAGTCGGAGAGGCCTGATAATGCGAGGAGCCAGTTGAAGATGGTGGACTCGTTGTTCGCCTCCCCGATGAAGGCGAGGAGGCCAACTAGCAGTTGGATGGTCACCCCCCAGATTGGACGACCGTGTCGGTCGACGTAGGCGAGGAACTTGGGTGCCATGCCGCGCTCGGCAAGGGCTTGCATGGTGCGAGTTGAGCCGAAGGTGCAGGAATTTGCAACGGAGATGACGGACACTGAAGGGGGTCGGTTAGTTTTACTTCTGGATTATCGAAGGTTGGGGGGATTTGAGAGCGAAGACTTGTCGGGGGGATTCAAAGAGAGGGGAATTGCGTACCTGTGATGATAGCATTGAAGATAGAAGGGAGGGACTTGATTTTAGCCAACCTGATGGCAATCACGAAAGGAGAGTATTTGGTGTGTGCGCCGGACGCGTTGAGGAGGTTAGGGTTATCGGAGGGAACGATCAGACCGAGAATGAAGAGGGACAGAATATAGAAGATGGCAATGCGCCAGAAGACTTGCTTCGTTGCAGCTGGGATGGATTTGCGAGGATTGGCCGCTTCGGCAGCAGCAAGACCGACCAATTCTGTGCCTCCGAATGCGAACGCAGCAACAACAAAGACTGAGCAGAAGCCTTTGAAGCCATTGTGGAATGCTCCGGGGTCATGCCAGTAGTGAGCTCCGATATAACCTTGTGGTCCCACCCCGCCACAGTCAATGATGATACCGAGGATGATGAATCCAACTACGCCAAGGATCTTGATGATACTAAGCACGAACTCGACTGGGAAAGTCAGCATAAATATGTATATACATATACTGCGAGCACACTAGGCGTTATCCACGTACCTTCACCGTAACCGCGCACTCCAAAAATCTGAATAGCGGCTAGGAGGACCAAGAAGACGGAAATCCAAACGCCAACATTGATATCTGTGCGCCAGAACTGAATCGTGATACCCGCAGCCGTCAATTCGAAGGGTAAGATGGTAAGCCAACCGATCGCGTAATCCCAACCGACGGCGAATCCGCTGTGGGAAAAAAAAAATCAGCACTTAGTCTTAACAAGCGGATAACTCCGTAGCGCATGTCAACGTACACCGAAGGATCAACGAAGCGAACGATATAAGTGTAGAAGGCGCCGTTGACAGGATACAGGACAGCAAGTTCTGCAAGAGCTTGGACGGTGCACAGAAGCATGGAGCCAACGATAATGTAACCGAGGACCTGGGGTCGAAAGGTAAGCTTTGAACAAATTGCTTGGACGGGCATGCGCCAATGTCTTGTCATGGGCGTAGAGGAGAATCGCTTCATACCAAGCTTCCCGGACCACCGGTTGACAGAGCACTACCAGAACTCACAAACAAACCAGCACCAATTGCACCACCTAGAGGAAGAATACTGATTAGAGAACTATTTTATTCTGCGTCATGGAGGCATTATTCTAGTAAGTACGCAATCCAGCCAGCTCATGGCGTGGTGCACAAAACGTTGAACGTTATCAACATACCGATAGCGATCATCTGCATGTGGCGACCTTGCAACCCACGCGACAGTGGATTTCCCTTATTGACAATGCCTATATCTTGTGTCTCAATATCACCCGTATGTGGAGGCGGAGGAGGAGAAGGAGGACTATGACTATTGTAGCCTTTGTCGTCAGCGGCGTCCTTGGAGGACTCCATTGTGTTCACTTTTTGCTGTCTGTATGCCGAAGCGAGCGAGTGCGATTGCGAAAATGTGCGACGAGGAGGATGATGCGGTCTGGAAGAAGGCTGTATGTATATATACTACGTACAACGGTACGAGGGATAGGAAACGTAACACCGTGAATAATCACCAGAGAGGGAGGAGTCTCGACTCAATTCTCAAGTGCAATTGGAGAGTGAAAGTGCAATTTAAAAGAGAAGAGACGACGACGAAGAAAGCATCTAGTCAAATCGGGCCATCTTCTTCACCGTGGAACTGACTTCTTCTTTCGAAAAGAGAGCAAGAGAGAGATAAGAGCCGGGGGTTGATTTAGCAATCACAAGGCTTGACAACTCTATCCCAGCTTCATCCCGGCCACGAACTGACCTGCCCTACTGAAATCCATCCTGTATCGGAAATCCCTGAATCCACTGATAAGAGATGCGAGCACCTGTCGAATCACACGACCCCCGGCTTCCTCGGGGCAGCCGTCTAGTTGTATGCTACAGCAGGGGATTCTGTGGAAGAATAAAAAACCATTTGCTGAACAAGGAAGGTCGGAAAGTATGGGAAGATGATGGTGGTGGTGGTGGTGGTGATGAGATGATGATGATGTTGTTGTTGTTTTTGACGCTAAGTGCTGGAGTTGTAATAAATTCCATTACCTAGTCGAGTACAATAAGCGTGGAGAGTCCCCAGATGAGAGGCGACCAGGCAAAGGTGGTGGTGGTGGATACTGTAGATTGGTATAGATTAGATAACAAGCATATGGCCCGCTACAGAACTCCAATAATCCAAGCCCATGGTTCCCCGTCGAGCACGGATCGGTTCTGCTGTCTGTCATGTGACTATTACGGACATCGTGCCCTGAGGTGTCCTGATATTCCGACGCGTAGTCAGTCTGTCGGTGTATGTACTGTGAGTGATCCAACGACCTCTCAATTACACCACCACATCCATCCATCATCACAATACCTCTCTCCCTACCACGAAACTGGAACATATGCCACAAGAAAGATTCTGTCGCATCTTCGTCGACAGCAATCCCATCACAACCCAGCACGGCAGAGTGGAATTGGCAACAGCGATGAGACTGTTGAGCAGCGCATTGAGGATGAGGGTACGGATGAGGGCTGTGACATTGCCCTCTATAACGCCAGCTGCTCCAGCCGTTCCTATGAAATTACACCCACGACGATGACGACTATACCCCAGACGAACAAGCGAAATTGCTCGAGTATGATTTACCGATGGAAGAACGTCGTCTAATCAATTTACCACCATAACGGGACTATCTTTGACGATTAGAATAAGGAATGGCAAAGAGCATGGCAACCCGAGAGTTCAGGCCCATTAGAAGTGGAGGCCGAGGACTCAAAAAGTGACTTTGACGACGAGATCCACTCTGACCATTTTTGGAGATATTGACCGAGAGATTAGGAAATGCAAAAATTCAAAAAGATCACACTCGAAGAGACGCCCGTTACAGATATCCGAGACTAGTATGTCTCAAGCGGCAGACGCAGAGTCTCCTCCATGGGCCTGGGACGTTACAGGTCACTGGACAACGGCCGATACGCCTTGGTAGTCCGTCTCGCTAACTCATCCTGCCAAAATACTGGGCGTCAATTATGGGTGACCTTCACCTTTGCGCCTGTACACGGAATTATGCGCTTCAGCCCTCCATTCTTTACAAGAGAATCAGGACTTCGTACTATGGGGAGCTCAGAATAGCAGGATCTATGGCTTGTGGTGGGCTACTGTCTTACTTCGAGGGAATCAATTATGCACCACTAGAAGCTTCATCATCATATATTGGATATCTCGCCAAGCGACGAGGACAGCGACGAAGACGCCCAAAACAGAGAGTCGGCAATTACCTGAATATAAAGGTCTATTAGTTTGACTACGGATGTGCAGTAATACTCGACGTAAATCTAGAAAATCACGATCCATCCCTTCGGTTATCGAAAGGTAGATTGCAGATATAATGGCATGAACAAGGAGGATATAGCTTTTTGAACGCCTTCGCGAAATGTATGGCCTTGTACGAGGTGAGGACAAGTAGTTGGGTCGTGCGCGATGCGATCACGGCAAAACAAGCAGGGTACCCGATGATATTGTTGATAAGGGATTGTAGATGAGACAGGAACTCCTACTAGGTGTAGGCAGATCGCTAGCCGCATGCTTAGTTATGCCCGTTATTAACCTATAAATTAATACTGTAAGAACTCGCTAACAATCCGAAGTCTGAAGGTATTTAAGAAGCGCAGCAAGCATATTTATTGCGTTAAAGGTGCGTCTTCTTGGATGGTTAGATAAAGCTTTAAGGGGTTAGAGATCGACAGGTTAGACAATTATATTGATGGTAGGGCTTGGGCTGGTTTTAACTCTTGAAGTGGAGGTAGCTTCCCCAGCAATGTCCAAAGATGCTTTAAGTAGAAATTGAAAGATGGGGTAAGAGTAGTATGGTGGATGTATTAGGTAATATGGAGAGTAATTGCAGTTCCAGCTAACGTTGTTGTCCTAATCAAAGTCGTTGTCGGCACCTCTGATTGTATGTACAGCTTGAGAGTTGCAGTATGTATTTGTCGAATTCGGGTTGGATATTTGTGGCTTTTGTGGTATTCACATTCGTAATTACACATCTCTGGCAGAATGCATGATCTGATAAGAATGTTGAGCCGTTAGCACGTAGTTCTGGTTCTTCCGGTCGTCTGTGCCTCCTCATACGTTATCCCTTGAGGGGATTCTTGTAAGCAATCTTTCTAAAAGTCCTCTTAGATTAGTGGCATGGACTCACTCACTACATTGAGAATAGCATACCGCGGGAACTACAGACGTGACGTGACTCCAAATTCGATCAATAATGCGACGAAAAATCTCCATGATTAGGAAGGAGTAGTGAAAACAGCATTGATGAAAACTAGCCTCAGGAACAACATTTTTCCAGGTGAAGGTTGGATTCAGGGGATATTTATCATTCACTTGAACTGTAAGGTTGGCCCCCAAAGGATCAAGAAGTCGGATGACTTGGAGGAAGGACACACCCCTGCTGTTCCTCCATCCCAGCCAATCTTTAAGAACTCCTTGTGCCCAGACGAGAATCAGAAAGCCACAATATAACCCGGACAACGGATCAAGCCGCACAAGGCTCCTTAAGCATATCTGCATTAGCCGATCAGCTCTCCACGTCCATAGCAATGCAGAAAGCTATCGTTTACAGGGGTTTGTGTATTAGCCGAATAGGACATAAACAGAGCCCGACGGTAAGTATTGGCTGATCTCGAGCCGAATAAAATGATAGATCTCTTTTAGGACTGCTTCCATGATACTACATGTAAAGTTACTTGAAGTACGGCCGTGGAATATTATCATAGTAAGGCACAACAATCATATCCGGCTGGTTTGTATCACCCACCATAGCAACAGTACCCAAATGTACCGGTTTATCAGACACAATCAAATCAATACAAGCCGGTCCCTCAACTTTAGAAAGTCTGCGTACTGCCTCCTCAATATCCTCCAGCTTATTCACCCTCGCACTTGCGTTTCCGAACCCCTTTGCAACAACATCAAATTCCGTAGCCGGACTTAATGAACTGATGACTCTGGCTGGAGTTTTGGAACCATATACAAGTTCTTGACCATGAATAGACATACCCCAAACGTGATTGTTTACCACTACCGTGAGAACGTTGAGTTTATGCCTTGCATAGGTATCGAGCTCTGAGAAATGGAACCCAGCGCTTCCATCCCCTTGAATATTAATAATTTGTCGACTTGGATCAGCAACTGCTGCGCCCAAGGAATATCCAAATCCGCTTCCTAGCATGCCGAGGTATCCAGCTGAGAAGAATGATGCTGATGGTCGTGCTACTTCTGTTAAATCTGTTGCCCAAGATCCGGATTCTCCTCCGTCGATAGAAAGGATACACCCTGGTTCGAGTGAAGAGAAGAGGGTCTTGAGCGCGAAATAAGGGTTCATGCGGCCATTGATGACTTGTTCGTCTTTCAAATACGGGGATGGCGTATTTTTCAGGCTCGTTGCTAATTTGACCCAATCCTGTGGGGCATTAAAAGGACTTGCTTTTACTGCTTCGTTGAAAGCAACCAGTGCCTGTGTCACATCAGATATAATCCCAACATCAACAGCACTCGATCTCCCAATTTCTGAACCATCGATATCAACTTGGACAATCTTGCAATTGTTATTCGGTAAGATCGCTCCCGATCTCCCGGCCATAAACATACCAGTTCTAACACCAAACAAGAGTATCACATCAGGCCTTTCTTCCTTGAGATAAGGAAGTTTTGCTAAATGGCCCGCTAAGCCAGCTTGGAGACTATGCTCAATAGGTAGAGAGCCAAAACCCTTTCCACTTTGGAAAACAGGCGTTTGAGTTGTCTCTACTAATCGCACGAGTTGAGAACTCGCTTCAGCACCTCTACAACCAGTACTAGCAACAATCACCGGCCTCTTCGCCACCTTCCAGATCTTAACCGCTTCAGAAATAGCTGCTGGATTTGGTGCCGGTGGATATGGCATAGGCATAGTAATCGAACCCCACGAAATCCTCGTTTGCTGAACAGGAGTAAACAATATCTCGATTGGGAAATCAATCAATACGGGACCTGGAGTTCCCGTGCTTGCTGTTCGGAAGGCGTGAGAAACGAGTCTTGGGATTTCTTCGGGCGATGTACAGCGATGTGCGAACTTGGTGAGGGGTTTGGAGATTACGATCTGATCGAGAAAGCCTTGGAGACAGTTTGTTTCGGCATCTCGGAGTGGTGGCGAACTAGTTATTACGAAAATTGGACTGCGGTCTGCGAGAGCGGTTGCAAGTCCTGGGAGGCCGTTTGAAAAACTGGATTGTACATCTTAACACTGCCTTTTTGTTTGCTCCTTTCTGCTTTCATTCACTTACAAAACTGTCTTTCACAAATCTGGATTTAAAATTGCAGAGTCTGGAATTTGAGAGCGAGAAAACTTACCCACTGTTAGCAGTAATAAAACAAACCCCGACCTTCCCACTAACTTTCGCATATCCCTCGGCTGCTTGAACAGCTACGGATTCATGTCGAGTGTCGACGAGTTTGATTCCGATATGATCACAGCCTATGAGGAAAGCATCGAGATGCCCGCCGTGGATTCCGAATGCTGTTGTTACTTTTAATTGTTGTAAGCTTTGGGCTAGGAGATCTCCTCCCGTTAATTCGCGATGGGGTGCTTGGATGAGGTTGAATGTATGCATATGGCTGGATTTCGGGTTTCGGGTTTAGTGAGTGGCTGGAATTGGGAAAACCCCGTTAATTTAAGCGACGACGAGCGCTAGAATCAATAAGTCAAGAAATTAAGAAATCAGGAAATCAAGAAGTCTCTGGGTTGGAATCGAGAATATTTGAAGTCGTACAGTACAAACCAGGATTAAACCAAGACCTCATTCACAAGAAAGGATACTTGATATTGAGTGCCGACAGGACCAGGAGGGACGGAAGCTTTATTTAGGCCGGTAGTTTAATAGTGGTTCCCTTCCCCACGTTTTACTAGTCGCAGCACCGGCTCTGCACAGTCTTCCCCGCTCGGATACTTTAGGCAGAGGCCATCAAAGAGTCAGCATTGTCCCTGTCAGCACATCGTGCCGTTCACCCAGATTTCCCCTACAATTTCCACATAGGAGACCTCGGATACCTATCCATGCTACCGGTATTTCCACCGCTACATTTAGTGAGTGCGCGCTACTCCGTATTGGTTGTCGCAACGTGCATCGCACCTTTACAGTAGCCCGTCCAAGGAGCATCGTTAGATAGCGCTCCCGCCCGGGAGTTTTCAGACACTGTCCTCAGACCGCCAAAGCTGGACTGTACTGTACATTGGTACGATGGACCCCCTGGTAGGCAATAAATAAATACTAGTACTGCACGTACAGTAAGATCATGAAAAAGAAGATCGGGACGCCACATCCTGAACTAAACTCTGTTTTTTGCGTTTGTTGCAAGTCGCATTTTGTGGGTACTGTCTTGGGGGCGTTAGATTTGGCTTGGTATGTGCAGTAGCACATGCGAGAGATGGAGGTCCTGTTTCGAGGTACGGAGTTGGTTGGGGCTTATATGATCCCATGATGAATGAATCGGAATGATCCTATTTAAGTGCTAATAATAGCGTCTGCATCTGGGAAAGAATTGCAAAATAATTTCAAGCTGTGAATCCATTGACAACTAAAATATATACAAATAACAAAATGGCTTTTCTATTAATGCATACTTTTTATTCCGTAGCTTTGAGCTGTGATTAGTTTGGAAATCATGCTAAGCGTCCTGCTGTATTGTAACTGGGCTTGAATTGATGGTTTGTTGTAGAAAATAATAAGAAAGAGTAACATTCTCTGTATCTAAGTTCCCGCGTATCGTGGGCAAGCTTCGCTAGTTGAGGCAAAGTAAGAAGTACACAAACAACCTGAGGCTTCGAAATGGGACTAACTCCAGTTAGATATTCTCCCTCCATCCTTTGTTTCGGATTCAATTTTAATTTTTTCTTGCTGGTAGAGTCATAAAGCTTAAACACGAAGCTATTATGTATCGGGAGATTGCGAGGTAAGTGATTTGTTTACCAATCGCAGTCGTGCAAAAACAGCAGTCCTTCATCGAATCGGCGCCACCATTACCGTTTTATACATTTACTCGGTGTCACAATAACTTATTATCTCTCGAATCCTCGCTATTTCCCCTCTATTACAAAAGCATCCTCTTTTCTCAACCGATCACGGCAGAAACCAGACGTACATCTCACAACTTCAACTTCAACTTATTTTGCAAACCAAACGTACCACTTACCACATCAACAACCCAAAGGTTCAACAACAAGGTTATTTTCATAATTAGTGATATATCGAGTCTAGATCTAGCAACAAGTAAATTCTTCATCTCAGAAGGTGCCAAAGTCTTCTGCGCCGACCTCGAACGCGACGTTCTTGCAACCCTCGGTGACGAACAAGCCACTGTCCACAAATGCGACATCAGCGACCCAACAGCTTGCGAAGTCGTAGTTGAAGCATACATTGCCTTCTACAGCAGATTGGATGTTCTCTTCAACTGCGCAGGACAAGCACGACCCCTACCATCCGTCACACACCTTTCGATCCCCGAGTTCCAAAGTGTGATCAAACTAATATGAACGCAACGTTCTATCTCTCGAAGTGCGCGATTCCACATATGGTTAAGAATGTCGGAAATGCGAGTAGTCTGTCTGGAGAATACTTGGCGCGTATAATGCTTCGAGGGGGGGAGTGATTAATCTTATTCGTGCGATGGCTCTGGATCATGCGAAGGAGGGTATTAGGGTTAATGCTGTCTTCCTGGGAGCCGATGAGCAAGCTATTTGCAGATAATCCGCCATTGCTTGCTGATATGTTGGAGTCTATTCCGCAAGGGACACTATGATCCGATCGAGGCTGGTAAGACGGTTTTGTTCTGTAGTGAGTGATGATTCTTCGTATGTTACCGGGACTAGTAAGTTATGATTAATGGACGAGAGTTGGACTAGACTAATGCTTGCTACAGCGCTCGTTGTAGATGGTGGTATGACGCCTAGGTCGGGTGTACCTAACTTCGCAAAATACTTGGGAGATATGGAGGGAACTGCTGCAGAGCCACTGCTACAACAGGTTGAGCAGGAGGTGCCAAGAAATGGTGTCTCTACCAGTTAGTGGTAATGACTAAAAGGCGACATATATGGAGCAAGAGCAAACACAAATGTGCCTAAGAAAGTAACTAAAGGACCAAGTGTAGGATCCCGGGGAATATTCTCCTATTTAAGATCCTCGGTGGCGTAAATAACGGTGAGATATGCTTTTCGCTTAAGGCACGGAAATGATAGGGGGCATGTCCCGTAAGCGAGGCTGACGAGAAATAAAAGTCGGGGTATCCTAGTTACGCCCGCAGCTGGATTTTTGCCTTTGGGAGAAGGAAAGAGTATATCTTAGGTAGGTTCTAAGCTTCAGCCCAAAAGTCCTGGCATTCGTTGAACAGGGATTGACACACGGAGGTCATGGCAAAGTGTCATAGGAATCGGTTACTAGGTAGATAATGCCCTAGGAATAAAAGTTTAGTGATGGTTTTAAGGCTGTGCGACAGGTTACAGGCTATACTCTATTATTTCTAGGGGCGGAAGCCTGTAACGCAGCCCTAGAAATCGACCTCTACAGGCTGCTATAGAGTCTAAATTAGCGAATACGGAATACTGCACGGGGAAAGGAGCCTAAGTAACTTTAGGGCTACTTACAGGCTTCCGTACCCTAACAGCTAAGCTTACAGAGCCTGCAAACCCTAAACTTGGCCCGTAAAGTTGCTGTGCCACGCTCTTGCTTACACCCTTGTTGAGCGAGTGCTAGGACTTTTGGGCTGAAGCTTCGTGCGTTACTACGATGTCACGATCAACCTCCCTTAGCATTTTATAGCTTTCCATAAGGAATAACTCTCTGTTGCACAGTCCTCAACTTCTTTTGGTTCAAGTTTCAGCAGTCAAGTAGCTATGTCTTTCTGGTTTCTACCCAGGACCTCTAAGTCAACCCCCATCACTGCTTTCCATATGTAGCTCTATGGCTGAAGAGTTCTCTATTGGATACTGGATGGGAAACAACCAATGAAGAATATATGCAAATACCCCAGCTAGGAAAGATGCTAGTAGATGTCAGACAGAAGTCAGCGAGGATAACGAACCAAGAAAGAAGCCAAGAATGAACGTGATATCGAAGATACCACCCTCACCCTCGCCAATATCCCCGGCACTACGAATAGAATGAACAAATCTAGGCTTGCCGGGAATAACAGCACAAATCCAAGCCACAACCGTACGGAGGTACATGGGGAAATTATTGTACCCTGCAAGGTCAGTGCTAGACCATGCGCACTATTTGTCCTATAAATACAGGTTGTTGTCGGCCATTTTTGTTCGTTTTAGCTCCAAACAGTACTCACAGACATTGCAAGGTATAATACTTTCCCCGTGTACCTCCGTACGCCAATTTATACCATAAGTATACCAATAGATCGATTTTGAAGATCCTTCATATAAATCCGGGATATGAAATACGCGTCTCTGAATTGTACTGTAATGGACGCAGAGTAATTGAACTAGTCGACCTGGTTATAAAATTTGTTGAATGGAAAGGATAAAAGTGGGAGCAACAATAGGTTGTAGGCAATAGGAGTTGTATTCTGTGTATAGCTATTTTAGTAGGAAGTGTCTACTTATGGTAGTAGGACGGTCACATGACTATTCGTACATTTAACAAAATTTAAGATATTAAATATTTGAATACAACGTTCTTCAGGCCCTATCTCAACCATCTAAAATTAAACTATCTCCTATATCTAAACTCAACAATGGGACCATCCTGAGTAGCAACAAACCAATCTCTAGTCTGAAATTCATTCGTCCTCTCTCTTCCCTTCCCGAGCCCAACGTACCCCTCTCCCACTCTCGAGCCAGGCTTAAGGCGCATATCAAACAACCAAACCAATCTGGATATCACAATTGCCATCTCCTGATAAGCCAAGTTCTTCCCCGCACAACTCGTTCTCCCCACTCCAAAAGGACAGAAAGCACTCTGAGCACGAGCCACATCATCTTCAAGTGCTCCTTCTTCAACCAGCCAGCGTGAAGGGTCATAGGTAAACGGATCATTGTAATAATCTTCGTGATGGTGAAGGCTGTAGCAAGGGACAGCAACATCAACACCTTCTGGTAGGAAGATACCGTCAACCATAAGCCCCCCAGATAAAACTTCACGAGGAAGAACGGCTCCAACGCTCGGACTTAATCTCATTGCTTCATCAATACACGCGAAAAGGTAGCGGTATGACTGCAAATTAGCTCCAACCTTGATGTCTTCTACATCAGCAAACATGAATCTGATATCCTGTTGAAGTCTTTCAAGAACACTTGGATAGTGTAGCAGATAGAAAAGCGTTGATGTTAAGCTGGCAGTCGTTGTATCAGTCCCAGCAACGATGTAGACGCCAGCCTCAGCAACTAAATCTTCATGCGAGAGACGCTGTCCTGTTTCGGGATGACGGGCATCGATGAGAGCACCGAAAAGATCACGATGCGGCAAGGAGTCACCTTGAGAGATACGCCAGTCTGACTGCTCCTTTGAGAGAGCTTTAAGTTCGTAGGTCCCTTGAATGAGTTTTCGGAAGAAGATAGTGTGCAGTTTCAACTTCAGAAGCATCGGCATATATCCTGCCTTTGATCTCGTCAGCGATTCTCCTACTTCACGTCCTGCAAACTAGACAAAAAATTCTTACGAGGTGTATGAAACCTGCTCCGATACCAAGTAGGTCGAGAATATACCGATTCTTCTCACTGTCCTGAACATTCCAATTTCGACTGAAAGTAACATCGCCCATAATATCACTCATCATATAACTCAACATCTTCGCCATATCTCTTCCCTCGCTCCATCCGCCCTTCGCATTTTCATCAACCAAATATGAGCAAAGCTTTCGAAAGTTCTTGTATATCAACTCTTCGGATTCCTTGACATGTTGTACTGAGAGTGCTCGGACGTTGATGCGTCGCTTAAAAGTGTGTGCTCTTTTGTCGATGGTGTGTACTGATGAGGGAACTTCGAAGAAGTCATCGTAGCAGCTATAGATCTTGGACTTTTGGATATTGGCTTGTACGCCGTAGATATCTTTTAAAGCCGTGCTGCTGTTGATCGATATTCTGTTTGGGCCATAGCGGACGATTGGGCCTGGCTTCTGTTAGTGTCAGAGTGTGGTGGTGTAACTGGAGAAGGCTTGCCATAATGTTGGTGAAGATCGTAGAATAGTATGTGTCTATATCCGGATAAGCAGTAGTATATGTTGTACCAGTCAGTAATGGCAGCCCATACAGGCCCAGGGTACTTGGCAAGCGGGTGGAGTGTAAGACGGTAGAGCGCTGTGAGCAGACACTGACCAAAAGGAGCCGTTAGAATTAAGCGAAGGATTCGGATTTGATAAAGTACGTACAATCTCAATTCCAATGAAAGCTAGCAGCTGTAGAATAAGATACTGTGGGTGATTTTGTGTATAGAGTAGCGAGAATATACAGAAGAGAACCCCTCCAGTCGCGAGCAAAATCCCAAAAGAGGCTACGCTGGTGTTCAATGACGATGTTTTCAAAGGTGATGCCCCTCTCGGGATAGAATCTGGGTGTTTTTCCATTGGGAATACTTCAGATCTCAAGTCCTACCCCGGATGTCACGCACCACCAACAGATTCCCAAAGAAGGAAGTTGATGATATCTGTGAATGAGTAATAGGCAGTCGTGAGAATATATTCTTCTGGTACTTCAAGGTCACGAAGTGTGGTTGTACAGTCTGCAAGAGAAAGCATCACTGACCTGATAAATTCACAAGACCCTATTGGTTGGTAGCCCCCAGATTTGCCGATCAGGCAAAAAAACTCCGATGAAATAATTCCCATTGGCCATTATCTTTCTTTTCGACGACATTGGCTTCGCAGTGGAGGCGCCAGCCTTCAGCCATTCAGCCATTCAGTCTCAATGGCCAATGGCACAATAGCGTGGCGGGGTAGCCGTCCTCTGCACCTCTGCGGCTAAAGCAATATCACATAAAATAGATGAAATTGGTGGGTATTAGGGTTGCTTAATTATTCCTAAAGCAGGCTACTAGTCTATATATATACATTAGTGTGCTATCATCGGAAAGCGATATTGGAGAGTGAGATTAGAGTATTACCTCGGGCTTTGACGGAAGCCATTTCCTTCAAGGTACATGCCCCGTACGACTATTTAGCTGTTCCCCATCTACGGTAGTAAACGCCGTCTAAGCCTACTAATACGCGTCGTCTTAAAAGGGAATATTTAACTCGAATTTGGAAGAGAGAACTAAAGTCTGGAAAGGAACGCACAGTTGAGGGGAATGGTCCGAATTAACAGTCTTGATTGGTTGTTAGCCACTGTGCATTTTAACAACTCGTCTGCATCTGCATCTACATCTGCATTGAATGCTGGAACTAGTATAGTTCTAGATTTAAACAACAGCGGTGAAGAAGCCTCAACACTGTACAGCACGACCCTTCTTTTTTTTTTTTTCAGAGCGAGATAATGCACGTGAATGCAGGTCCCTAAAATAATGCGGTCTAAGTTCGGCTTCGCCGCGACGCAACGTACTCTGCCCAAAATCGCAGGAAGACAGTGTAATCACTGAGCAAGGGAAGAAGGTAGACCAGGACAATCCACAGACACCACAGCTTCCAGGTCTTTTTATCCGCTTCCACAGTTTTCAGTGTCACCACTCTGACAGCAAGCAGCCCACCGATCAAGACCGTCGGAAGATATCCTAAGATATCCAGTTCCCAAAACCAAGGCCCGAGTACGGACCATGCAACAACTGGAATAGCTATTGACCACCGACCCACAGTTTCCCCATGTACCAATGGTAATGTCCTGCGACCACTTGCAGCATCACCTTCCATATCAGGCAAATCTTGAGTCTGTATTGTCGAGAGAACAATTGCGCCAATGAGGCACATCCATACTTGGCCTTGATCATTGAGCTGTTCATCTCTTCCGGCAGCCACGAGAGTTGCCCCAGAACTATGGCAAATGAATCCTGCGGCATTTATGAGGTTCCGCACGATGTAGTATTCGTCCGAGCCGCCCAGATCGTTGTACATATACGTAAGGATTGTGAGGCCGGCTGCTTCTTTCACTACGCCAAAGAAGAAATAGAAGACGATGTACATGAATGCAATAACGAAGAGCAGGAGACGACGTGCTTCATCAGGGGACATCCGATTTTGTACGATTGGTCGCCATGGCTTATTGATACGGTCTTCGATTATGGAACTCGGGAGTCTCTGGTTGCCGAGGTCAAGAACAAGGAGGTTGAGCCAATTCCATATTACGACCAACGGAATTCTAGACAAGACAGCGAGAAGATCAGGTGTGGCGTTTGTTGTCACTGCCGACCCAGCTAGGGCACAAAAAATGCCAACTGCAGATTGTGGTATTACAATGGTTTTCAAGTCACTGTAGGTGACTAGCCAGATTGTATAGAGGTGGAACCCCAACGACCTTTGCTGCATCTGAGTTAACGTTTGAGTTTCTAAGAGCTCGTCCT
The DNA here is from genome assembly GCA_022190145.1 of Pezicula rhizophila. Lineage (NCBI taxonomy): Eukaryota > Fungi > Ascomycota > Leotiomycetes > Helotiales > Dermateaceae > Pezicula > Pezicula rhizophila. Next base: position 16,333 of record JAJONI010000028.1, read on the forward strand.
TTTTCCACTTACTACTGGTAGATGCAGCTTGCCGCACGAGTCCTCATTCTTGTCAAGGACATCAGAGTCCACAGGTTCATACATCTTAATAAAGGAAGCGGACAAAACTTGAATAGAAACACCAGAGCTCACTATGGAATGGATATTGAAAAAAATATGGAACTTGTTGCTTCGACTTATATATATCATGGTGCATAATGGGTCTGAATTGGAATCCGAGACATAAAGGATTCTGACTTTTAATCAGCCGGGTTGAACCTGACAATTAAGAACTGATAACCAATTTAAGTATTTAAAATCTATTACGAAACCATTTATCACTTATGATTTGCGACCACAATCTCAAAAGATCTTAGGTATCCCATGCCATCGGGGAAGTATGATCCATCCAAGCGCCATTAAGCGCGAATGGGTCGATTAACCTTCTTTTAATTCGACGTTTCGATTAAAAGAACCCAGGACTCTAAAGTCAAAGTGAACCACGGTCGGCCGCTTTTTGACGGATTCAACGATTCAGATGGTCCACGGATTCAAAAGTTGAGAATTGGGGTACCATTTTTAAACAAAATGGGGTATGGGAAAACTGCAACTGGTGACCCGCGCGCCCCTCAACCACTTATGTGGTCCTTACAAGTAACGGTCCGACTATGGAACTGTCACGGATGTCGGCTACTTCGTCCCTATACTGCGTTGTATGTGTCTTTCGCCCCATTTTCGTAGTGCTGTAAGAGAATAAAGAGTTAAGCCTAGAGAGAGGCATTTATAGCCCTTAAGTAGTAGGGAAAAGGCTTGTGCATGCTTAATTGATTGCCTTGCCGCTACAGTGCCACACACTCACTTAACATTGTACTAACACCATTAAAAAGAATCTTAATAGCGTTTTTTAGGCTGTCAGATTAGGATACCCCCACACGCCAATAAATTCAACAATGCTACTATTTGTCGAATTTTTATTCATTTCGCACTTTTCTAGACCCCAAATGAGTTAATGACGAGGTTTGACTCGTTGCACTACTAAGGATAAGCATGAAAAGAACACTATCTAAGTATTAGCTAGGATCTTAGAGACTAAGATGTATATGTAAGGCACAAGCTAGACCTCGGGACCCATGCCTCATGCCCTTATCCCTCACGCACCACGATAAGCATGGCCTTTTAAGCAACATAGCAGCAGAGATAAGAAGCAAAACTGCAGTCCTGTCTCGCCTATTAGGCTGTCAACTGCACGTGAATGCAGTGCGACGATAAAGTGTGGTGTGGGCAGCAGGGTTAGCTGTACAGTATAGCGGTCCCGCCTTGGCGGGGTACCAAACCAAGATTCAGATGCCGCCGTCTCGAGTTCCTAACAATAGCCAATGCATAAGAGTTCTGATAAGGACTTCTAAAGAAAGAGGTGCAGAAAAGATGCAGGCCCTTAGAGGTGACTACTTGGTACTCTGAAGGTCAGAAGTTCTAGAGCTTCTAATTATCTAACAATTGAATCAACGCACCAGATAGCCTATACCTGCATACATTTGCTACGATGCTGCGAGTCCACTCGCATCTCGAACGCATGAGAACTTTTTCGCTTCCCAAAGCCCTTTTAAGCCGTGGTGATTGAGGATTTCCAAATACCTAGACGATACAAAACACGGTGCTTGGACTTTTCCTAAGCCATTGAAAGTTATCATACCTAAATATTGGCATGATCAACTTCATAGTACAACTCTCACCAGGCTTCAACATCTTGAAGCAACAATGATGAGCTGACTTGGAGGAAAATCGGCATATCTCGCCCCCAAATAACAGGCTATAATAAGGAGTGGGTCCCCGTGGAATTTAGTTAATGGAATTAGCGCATACCTTGAGCAATATGGCGGTGAAGATGAACAAAGAGTAACTAAATGGACGAAGGGAAGCAGGTGGGAAGTGCGGTGTCTAAATTGTCAAGCATGAGGACAAAAAGGTTACTGCTTTCAAAGCCGTACATGCATTGCTGCGGAATGCAATGCAGATAAGGCGGGCCTTCCCGTTCTTGTGGGATGACCTCGTTTATCATTTCAATGATCTCGGTTACGCACAGGCGAGAAGAGAGGGGAATGATGGAAGCGGTTGAGCTGTCAACGTGCATCTAGCGCTCCAAATCTTGGACGCGAAATTGTTCTCCAACTCAACTGCAGGGGTTCGGATCTAAACTCTGTGAATTCCAGTCGTATCAGGGCTTTCTTTGTGATTTGTGTCGAAGAGTTAACGCGTCGACAACGAGACTTTGACAAAATAAGGTCACGTGGAGAACTTTCCCACTTACGACACACGGCACATTAGATAGATACTTAGCGACTCCCTCGGTTAGCATTATGCACCTAAATCCCAGATGCTCAATTTCACAGCACATCAAGTGTTATGATATGAAAGGCGGAAGTTGATATAGCTGCACGGCTAGAAATAAGTCTTTTGATTGAGAATCTAGGAAATATATTAAGTATCGTAATTGTATCGTCCTATCTATCATGAATCACGAACATAAGATGAGGGTTACGGAAGAGATCCGATTTGTCCCATGTCTATCCAATGTCAACTACATTAAGGTACCGAAAGTGGGATTTGAGTATTCTCTAGTTGCAGTAGTCGTACGAAGGTCACGGCAAAAACTCAAAGGAATCAGTTACAGGCTAGCTAATGCCAAGAAATAAAAGTTTAGCGATAGGTCATACCTGCCAAGGATTTCATGAGGGATGACCGCCAAGGATTTGGTTCGCATCAATTCAAGTGGTGTCAAGTTCGGGAAGCCTTTCTCGATATTAGGGTATGCAGTTCCCTCTCCTTTTGGAAACAGTTGATATCTGACATTTTAAACTTGGCTTTCTGTGCTCTTCGTTCTCTGTTCCCAAATTCCAGCCGGTGGTCTCGTTTTTCTGTCTTCCCTTTTAATTAAATCCCTTAGTTTGATGGTAAGACATCACTTCTTCTCATCATGCCAGGTGGGAGACTACAAATCATCTTCCAGCTTTCAATGGGCTTCCTCGCAGACAACACAAACCAACGCTGTTTGGTAGCCATCGCAACTCAAGCCATCTCCATGTTTGCATTAGCCCTCCTTGTGGGTCTTGGAAATGAAGGGCCTCTATACGACAGAAATAACCAATTGGCTGGCTATTTCTTCATGATCGAAAGTGGTGCAATCAGATACGATCCCCATCTTGCCCTGGTTTCTTCCAACCTACTTGGAACGACGACGAAGACGACCACTAACATAATTTTGTTCCTTTCCATGGCGGTTGCGTAACTAGTCGGAGCGCAAATATTTCTGCATAAGGCTGACTATTTTCACACCAAATATGCGACTCTAGGCTTGTGGGCTGCTTCTGTTCTTATTCTCGCTGTCATATACGTGCCTAATACATGGGAGAATAAGAAGCGGGATGCTAATATGGATGCTTATCGTCCTCGGCTCGCTGTTCATGGTATCGAATTTATGGACTTGACTGACAAGTAGAACAAAGGATTTCGATACATTATATGGGCTAATAGTGTCGTTTCGAAATGATAATTAGTACAGGTTTTAGTACAGAGAATCTTTTGTTCCTGCTGAGTTTCCGTAAATTATGAGCCATCAGTAATCTTGACAGCAGTTTTCTCTCCTCGTATTCCAACACCAAACCATCTTGCCTGTTCCGTTCCACGATTATCCCGCCTATAGAAACTGTTAGAGTTACTGCATTGAAAGAAATAAGACACGAATAGCAATCCTTACGCATGAAGAGTCCGTCTCTGCATTACAGTATCACATGGCCAATGTATCACATGGCCAATATATCATCTCAAAGACCTTGCTAATGCCCATGCTTACGTCGAAAGCTTCGTCGGGGGTGATTAGGACGCCATCTCCCTTCAAAAAGATCATATAATCTGTTGAAGTTGTACCGTGCTTTCACGTAATTGGTTCTGCATACCATCTACCTGAGTTGGCTGGAGCTACCATAGGCACTTTCGTCCCTGGAGCAAGATCATTGAGCTGTATATTGACTCCTTGGTGATTGACAAGTTCTTCCAACTTGGTGCTGGAGGATTGATATATCTGTTTTAAGTCAACATTAGATTTGTTTTTCCAATTGCTCAAAGACAGCATCTGTTACTTACGATTCATTAATAATTATAGTGGGTGCAGTCTGATGAGTGTAGACAGGGCATTTAGCCGCGGTACCTTCAAGAATAGGCTCTGGTGTGATGACTTCCGTAAACAAACTCAGCAGACTGAGTGTCTGTGGTCCCAGTGATAGGGAGATTCTCCGTCGCAACCTGACGGGGTGGTGGGCTTAGCGGAGGAGCGTTCATTGTTGCGGACAGGAGGTATAGAGGGAGCGACGCCAGTGATGGGCAATTGGAGTCCTGAACACCAATCTTGAAGCTCATGAAACTAAGTCTAACAATTAGGAAATACTTGCAAATACAATGAATCTTAGAAAGAAATCATGGCTCGTAGCGAATGTGTTCCGATCGAAGCGGGCTTGTCGCTCTAGGAGGGACCTCTCCGGCGATTGTAGACAACATCGGTGGGGGTTGATACCCAGCACCTCTGCTAGGAGATATAGACTTGAATACGAGAAGCGTTTTCAAGTGCTTACCATAGCAGGACTAGTGTATTGATCGCTACTTAATCCAACTTCCGCCTTTGCCCAAGCAATAGAATCTTGCCAGTCGCTAGGCAGTTCTTGAGAGATCCATATAAGCAGCTCCTTCCCTGCTCCAGCACACCACCAAAGTTGAGTGACCTTGTCGTACATCACACAGAAAAAGGCGAGAATGGCGAGGGCCATAGGACGTTGCTCTCGGAGTGCAGTCATGTAACCATCCTCTACAAGGCATGGCCAGATCATTGTTGTGAGGATATCTCCACCTTCAAATATAGTGTGATAGTACCACTTGTGCAGTTCATCGATTGTCCTCGTATACATGCCAATCTCTTCGCGAGAGGAGTAAGTTACATTGTTTCGTCGTTTTAGCTGCTCGAGTGGTTCCAGAATGGTATGCGCACGATCAAGATATGCTTCGATAGAGAATTGTTGGGTCATTGATCTGAGCTTGGTTTGCTTAAGCCAATGACTGCAAGATCTTGATATTAAGAAATTGCCACGTCTAAACACAAAGACTTCGATGATTTGTTCAAGAGGGTTAGGTGGTATATCCGAATAATGCCCGACGCGGATCCGTCTGAATGCCGAAATAGCGATGACGATGAAGCTGGAAGTTATGAAAAGCGGCTCACAGTTACGCTGATTCAGAGCTGCCAGCTCCCGACTCTGGCATGCAAGTGAGATCTGGTGGTGTTTGAAGGCTAGCTGCAGCAGGCCCGAGTCTCCAGGATTCAGATGGTGCATGTGTAAGGCTGTTGCAGCGAGTAAGCTGTGCAAGAGAAACGGATGTTTAAAGGCTAGCTGGGGAACCGTCTCTCGAAAGTAGTTGTCCACGTCCATATCCCTGTGTATGGGGACAATTACAGAGTGGGATTTGTAATTATGCATCAGCTCAATATCTCGAATGTAAAAGTCAGAGGTCTCTTCGGTGCCCCCTGAATCTTTCAGCAATAATGAGGATGATAGGAAAATTGAACTGTTCGGGATCGCGGTTTCATCCCCACTAGGACTGCAGTGGTTGCCCGATGCCGCTGATGTACCTGGGCTTTCTGTTCTGGGATTCAGTCCCAGGTCGGTGGGTTCCAAAACATCGAGCCCATTTGTGAATGAAATAGACATCTCACTAGGTTTGTATATGCATACCGCCCTGTACCGACAACAGTTTTTGCAAATGGGTTTTGTCTCGTCGCACTATTCTTGGCAGTTAGCTTCGTCAAGCATGTGTCTCCTAATGTGTACGTTCTCTTGAGATAAGTTGTTTCAGCAAGAAAAAGACAAGAAAAAGATTCCCAATGATCAGGACTTCCTGAATGGGAATGATACGACTAGACCAGCCTTGTCGGATAAGCACTAACTAGCATTGCCCTAACCAGGTAGACGCTTCATTGCTATAGAATTGACATAAGAAATGGGAACGGAACGGTATGACACACGAAGTACACAACTCTTAGCTAACCCCGCCAAATTTAGTTCCGGCCAAAAAAGAAAAAATAACAATAATGATAATAACCAAGACTGCACGCACCTTAATCTTTTTACGCTTGCAGTGATAGCAACCGGTTCTGGTTTTAACATGGGACCTTCTCGGAGGCATGTTGAAGTTGTACGAAAAGTACGAGCAAATCACGCTTTGAGGCAAAATCCCGCTGGGTTAAAAGATGCTGAGGCCGGGAAAAACAACGATGCAAGTATCAATGTGCGAAGATGCGCGACGAGGAGTGGTTGCGGGCTACGAGCGACTTCTTAAGGGAGGGTCTTGTAGAAGTGGGTTTTTGGGGGTGGCAGTGCTTGAAGAGGAGATGTGCGAGATATACGAGAAGAGGACCGTGAGTGCCAAGTGATGCGAAACCTTATATCAAGGACAATGGACAATGACAATAGGCATGTCCCGAATCTTTCATAAAATATATAGTCGGCGACTGTTCCTTTCCGGTCGGCCATTATTGTGAAAAAAACCCCCCTCGGACACGACGAATGTAGGAGGATCACAGCTGAACAATTATTTTCTCCGACCTCTCCGGTAAGTCCGGTTTCTTTACTGTTGTCCGAATTTTGGCGTTTGTAATTCCATTATTTTTTATATATATTTTTTTTTTAATATTTTGACCTCTGCAACTGCAGGGAAGTCTTTGCCAAGTGCTTTAGACCTTCAATCTGATATGAAAAATATTTTAGCATTCATTTGTCTCTCTAGGTATTTTTCCTTTTTTTTTAAGGAGAGAGATAAATGTGCTTCTCCCAGTTGCTATTATTAAACTTTTTGTCTCCTGGATAAGGATTGCAGTATGTTATCTCGGCGGCCACCTAAGGATTGTTTGATGCTGATAGAACTATGGCTGCCAAGGCATAATGGCATAGTTTGAGAATCACCACAAGGCAGACTTTTGTCTAATCACTCCATTCATCAACTACAAGTGACAGGCAAGTGACAACCACTTAGCGCGTAAATGCGCCAAGACATAGGAACGCGTTTTTAATTTCTGTTATCTTGTATTGAAGCCTCACACCCAAGCGATGTTACAAGAATGTCAAGTCTTGTGCGTGCGCAATCTTCGGGGCGGTGTCCGCTAGTACAGTGGCTTGATATTTTTCAGCTGAACATCAGAAAGTTAACGCACATCTGTTTCAAGGTCTTTGTAGTACTGTCGTGTGACAGGCTAACACCTCAGAATTGGATTTACCAAGGAATGCTAAACGAAAGAGAAAGCGAAAAAGAATACGATTCCGTGGGGATTCTTTATAGCAAGTGCATTAACAAATAGTATCAATCATTCAGAAAATCTCACTTTCTACTTTTCTTTACTTTTACACTCCTATTATTGTAATCTTACATTCATCTACAAGAAAATACTCTCGCGTGAGGTGCAGACGGTAACGTAGCATTCGGCCTACTTGACTTTTAGGTGAGTGGCCTTTAGCTTAATTTCAGTCACTTAGCCTTAACCTCCATCCTACAGTAGTTACGCAAACCGGTGACTACGTGGCCGCACTTTCCACGCTTCCCGCTGACTAAGCGGAAGCGGTTCCCGCTGACTAAAAACCCTTACGGATCCCAAGGAAGTCCATCAAGTCCGCGTAACGAGATCGTTATAATAACGACGCGGCGGCAGCATTCGGTTCCGACACCGACATTTCAGACCCGATGCTCATTCCTGCTGCAAAATGTCATTGGCTGTACACGTTTCATTGTTCTAAGGAATTCCATCTTGAATGATATTCACGTTTTACAACAGCTCCGAGTGACGCATCTCTTCCGGTTATGCCATTCAAGTTTTATGTGCAGTGTATGGAATAGCCCATGCCACGTAATGGCTTTCTAGCATCTACGTACCAGATAAGGTATCTTGTAAGCTTACATTTCCACGTTCCCAGAGAGCAAATAAAAATGCGTGTATTTGTACGTAGCATAACAAAAGTCGGTGCTCCGTGCTAGCCCGAATAATCTTTATTTCTATCTGAGCGTATCAAAGGCAATTAATTAACCAATCGCTCAATTAGGAAGACCCATTTTTTGCTATATCTCGCTACGTAGTTGGTTGCGCTTAGACAGGAGCAAAGATTATTTGGGCATGCACGGAGTAGCCGTCAAGTCATCTAGATTTGTCAGCGAGCGATATCCCTTTGTCTTAGAACCCTTTGTCAATATTTCCAAGTTTGAAATCTGTTTGAATCCCTAGACGACGCCCTAGGGGTTAGTGCACAAATCCTGAGAAGGAAAAACATTGCAGATAATCACCTCTAAAGACGTTATGCCACAGCAGACAACCATCTTCACAACTGCGACGGAGTCATCGATTAGAGATTATCATTCAAGGAAATTCCTTCACGAAGCTTTATTTCAGGTCTTCTGTCGAGAATCGGGATTACAACACGATTCTGAAAGATGCTTCGTTGTATCGTTACAGATGGATATGGAAGCCCAGGAAAATATCAATACATTATTATGGAATCGATCTCAAAAAGAAAATAATAACAAGCAATCAATAATGCCATCTAGCAGTGTCTGTAGATACACATGCTACTACAAGGAGTGCATTGAAATCAATTGTTGATGGTAAGCGACGTTAGACTGCCAAGGAGGCATACCCTCTTCAATTCAATTACACTCTATGTACAGTATACACTCTTAATTTCATTATCAACTATCAGGCCATTGAGGAATTACTCAGTATTGGTAATGGTTGGGCGAAAGCACGTTTGAAAGTCGCATAAGCACGTCATCACCTATCCACACCACTTTCTATACTACATTTTAAAGTCCCCTCAATATCCTCACCTATTTTATGAATATTACCTTGTAAACTCATCTCATAAGTAACGATGCCTTCAGCTACATCACAAACCTTACGAGTGGCGATTATCGGGGGCGGGCCAGGCGGTCTTGGGACCGCTATCGCATTGTCAGCGCTCCCAAACGTCGAAGTCAAGTTGTATGAACAAGCTCAAGCGTTACGAGAGGTTGGAGCAGGTATCAATATTGGATATAATTGTTGGAAGGTTCTTGAATTGCTTGGTGCTGCAGATGGAGTTAAAGGTCATCTAGCTACCGCGACGATTCATCGGTACCACTTTCTCATCTCCAAGAAGTGGGCAATTTCTAATATAGATCTGCATAAATAGCAATGGACTTACAGGGGCGGTTGTTGGTGTTTCCCCGAAGTCATCGCTCCCTCCTCGCTACTTCTCCCGACGTGTGAGAAGAACTCGGCTTCAAAGTTCACTCGTAGCGCAAGTTCCTAAAGGGATAATTCAGTTGGGTAAGCGACTGGCCTTGCTCGAAGATCTTGGCATCGGTGGTGTGCGCCTTACTTTTGAGGATGGAAGCGAAGCAGTTGCAGAGTTGGTCGTCGGTGGTGACGGTATCCGATCGGTTGTTAGACAGCACCTGTTTCCCGGGCATGAGATTCAATTCACAGGTCAGAACTCCATCAACTTCTAAAATTACTTGGGTTGAATTTCGACTAGGAACTACAATCTGGCGAACGCTTATCCCGTATTCTACCGTATCACACATCGCCAATATGGACGACTGTACAAACTGGTGGCATGGCCCAACTGGTCATTCCTATAACACTATTGTCGATGACCCTATCGAGACAGCCGAGAAAGATCAATTGTTTGAAATCTCATGCAGAAGTGTTGTCGATCCCAAGTTTGTCACTGAGAAGAAATTCAGCTGGGGAGTTCCGGCTACGAACGCGAGAGTTTTGTCGCACTTTACAGTTTGTAACTTTATCTACGCGATTCGCACGAGGCTGACTAGCTGCAACAGAGCTACGACTCTAGAGTCCAAGACGCTTTGAAACAGGTCCCGGAAGGACTGTGGAAAGAGTTTTCCGCTTTTGCTGGGCCAAGGTTGAATACGCTGACTGGATGGGGAAAGATTGTGCTTATAGGAGATGCAAGCCACCCGCTCTCTGGTACGTATCACAGCAAGTCAGATTATATAACACTAATTGTCATGTGAAGGCGCATTTGGCTCGGGGGCAGCGTTTGCGTTAGAAGATGGCTGGATTCTTGCGCGCGCAATCGAGCATACTCGTTCATCTTCTGACCCAATTGTAACCGCTCTGGAAATCTTTGATAAGATCCGTTCTCCGTACTACCGTAGAATGTAAGTCTCTACAACACAATGTGAAGTTTTGCAAGTGGAAGTCTGAACAGTTCTTAGGTACGAATTCCTCGATCAGCAGAAGGAAAATGTACAACGGGCTAAAGCCGCAGATCCTGGCCGCAGCTTCGATTCTAGTCTCGAGGCTAGAGTTCAGGCTTTTGGGGGCGAGGAAAAGATGGCTTGGATTTATCATAATGATATTGAGGATGTTTGGAGCCAGTATGTTGCTGAGGAGAAGAAAGTCCTCGTCTGAAATTACGCCCATTCTAGAAAGTGGAGAATGAATAGAGTAGAGTTATAGTCCTAATGGTAGAAGCTAGACTTGGTTTTTCTCTCTCATTTTTTCGTACGAATTATTCTACTATTTACTAAATCCAGGATACTATAACTTTAGCTCTTGATCAAATCAAGACACATTTTTGTATGTATCACAATGGTATATTTTCGCTGTACATGCTAATTTGAACTCCCTACTCGCAAAATTAATAAAGCCATAGAACAACGACGTCTACGATATAGGACGTTGAAAGTGATGACATTTGCCTTTCCCCAGTATAAAATAGGATAGATTTGTAGGGTAGTTAAAGAAATCGGGTCGCAGGCGATCTGACTTGAACACTTCTTAGCTCTATACTAATTCTCATCAGCTCCCACACAGCACAACGAAAGTTAGAACTTTTAAGCGGCTTCTACAATTCTTAAATCAAGATTATTTAAAGTTAAGTTACAACTCTCCAACGTCTTCTAGAATTTCTCTACTGATGGTATCTGACCAAGAAGCTGAAATAACCGCCCAACATGCATATATCCAGTATTTTGAAGACGCTCTTACCGTGCAGCCTCCTCATCTCGCATGGACAGGCAGCAAGCATCTCAACTCCTCCATATTCGAATCTAGCAACTGGATTAGACGATGAGCATGAAGATCTTTCCACAACCATCGACGCCGTCGGCATCTCAAAGCGTGTAAACGCGAACCCCGGACTTCCAGTATCTAACCCAACAGCATCATTCTGGCAAAAATCTCCTCCCTTCCCCTTCCTCACGAACACACAATCTTCTAATCTTAAAAATTCAGCAGACATCGTGATAATCGGCTCTGGAATCACAGGAGCTAGTATCGCATTCACGATCCTAGAAGAATGCAAAGCAACCGGTATTGAACGCGATATAACCATGCTTGAAGCACGAGATATCACCAGTGGAGCTACCGGACGGAATGGTGGACATATCAAAACGGCACCATATGAACTTTATGCAGAGATGAAGGAGAAATTAAAATCGCATGAGAAGGCAAAGAAGAATGTTGATTTTCAGATGATGCACCTTCAGGTTCTGACTCATTTGGCGAAGGAAATGAAATGGGATGACGTGGCTGAATCGAGATTGGTTGATACGGTTGATCTCTTCTTTGACCAGGATACCTTTGATGAGGCCATAACCCAAGTTGATCTGCTGGAGGAGAATATGCCAGAGCATAAGATGAGAGTTTGGGGACCAAAAGAAGCAAGAGAGGTATGTAAATTGGAGTATTCTTCTGAATGAGTATAAAGAGAGAGAATTGACACGTCTTTACTAGGAATTTGCCACGTCAAAAGCTGTCGTAGGGGCAATAAGCTGGTCCCCAGCGGGTGCTCTGTGGCCTTTCCGTCTCGTTACATCATGTCTCTCATACCTAGCGAAGACTTTCCCATCCTTCACAATCGAAACCAACACCCCAGCAACCAACATCACAGTCACACGGGACCCAATACGACCATACCTCATACACACACCCCGGGGCAACATATCTACCTCACAAATAATTCACGCAACAGAAGCCCACTCAGCAAATCTCATCCCCAGTCTCCGTGGTAAAATCTTCCCACTCAGAGGCCATATGACGGCTCAAAAACAAGGGAAAGCCCTGTCTGAAAAGAGAGCCAGAACGATCGGTTCAAGAAGTTGGTGTTTCAATCATGAAAATGGCTTTGATTATCTTACTCAACGTCCAATTAGCCACGAAGGCAATCAAGATGGATGGGGGGCGGAGTACATGCTTGGTGGTGGGCTTAGACTCGAGCCTGGAAGTGCAACATGGGATGAGATTGGTGTGGCTGACGATGGAAGGTCGGTTCTTATTTCTTTGCTTCTGCCATTCAAACTTCCCCGGGTTCGCTAATGGTAGACTTGGCTAACAGGTCATGTAGCATGAACCAAGAAATTCTTGGCTCTCTTAATAGAACCCTATCCGATGTCTTCGGTAAAGATCCTTGGGTCGGTATTCCCGACTACTCTCGAGTAGAGTCAGCATGGACTGGAATAATGGGATGGTCAGCAGATGGCTTTCCCTTTGTTGGTAAGTTGAGCCCATCGTTAACTGGGCGCAATGTCAGTGGTGAGTATATCGCAGCTGGTTATTCGGGTGAAGGTATGCCTCAAGCTTGGTTGAGTGGCGCAGCTGTTGGAATGATGGCACTTGGACGTGAGGATTTAGTATCGGCGGGAAGACCAGGACTCCCTACTGGGAAGGTTAGAGATTGGTTACCAGAGGAATTGAGGATTAGTGAGGAGCGGGTAAAGAAGGCTGATGCTACGGTGCTGTTACTTGGCGAGCCTGACGAGAATTAGAGGAGGTTAAGCTGGAATATTTAAGGGGGCTTAGCTGTACATACGCCTTAATACATCATTTGATAGATTGATTCAGCAGGTATTGTTGTAAATATTGTTTGTATATCCCATATTCCGTTTACAGTCGAGATATTCGACTTTGAGTAGGCAGTAAGAGAAAGAATAAAGGTAGAGA
>JAJONI010000028.1:29354-64235 GCA_022190145.1 Pezicula rhizophila
TAGAGAAGATATGGAAATCCAAAATAAGCTACCAATACAAGTATAGTATATTTCTATGATTTTTTAGTTGCCTGGATTAAATTAACATCTATTTATGTTTCGTTATCCATTCTATGTATGCAGGAATAGGAGGGCAAGTAGGCTTATTGACCTCATGCGTAAAACGTGGCAGTTTCAAGATTCCAGTTTGAAATACCCCGGCCACAACTCTCCAAACACATTGGTTGGATCATACTTCTCTTTAATTGCCTTCAACCTGTTTTCGTTAGCTTCTCCATATCCGCCATATACATCCTCATCCAAAGCCGCATAATTCATATAAATGAACGGATCATCAAGGCCCATGGACTTTCCCAAAGCGACACTTCGATTGACAAAACGATCAACAGTATTGATGACGACTGTATCATCAGACGCCAATGACCAACCCCAGTTGAGATTCATTACTGCGAAGATAAATTTGTCAGTGCCGTAGTCAAGTATCTACTATTGTCATGTCAATGCGCACTTACTCATTAATGGTCCATTTTGACTAGTTAGTCCAAGCGAATTGCCGCCGTTCTTCTGCATTTGTTCAATGATATTGAGAGATATTGGCTGGAAGGCAAAAGCAGGAGCCAGCCCAGTGACATTTATAATAGAACTTGATTCCTCAACGAAGATCTCCGTTATCATAGCGATGAGAGTGGCGTTATTTTTAAACGTTACAGTTTTGAATATCTCTCTGTCGAAAAGCGACGTCAGATGTGATGGCTGCACTTCACAGGATTGAACCTTGTACATACCGAGAAAATGTAGTCTGATTCAGCTCGACTGCCAAGGTCGACATGTTTGCAATACTTGTCGCATCCGCCAGGCTTGGAATAGCCGAAAGCTCGTCGAATATCGCTGGGTTGGGTGTAGGTTTTCCGTAAACGGGTCCAGAGACGCCAGCATAGCCCCCCAGAGCAGGAACGTACACATAAGCAATATACAAGTGAGCATAGCTATCTGTGGGAGCTGCTTCAACAAAGTTCGAGAAGGCGTTGCCCAAAGAGATGTTTGTTGCCATTGCATAATATCGACTCCCACCCCATAACAGGCCCTGATCAAAAGAAGCATAGTCAAATCTTGAGACCACACCGAAGTTTGTGCCAGATCCACCACGTAAGGCCCAGTAAAGGTCCGGATGAGAGTCCACGGAGGCGTTGACAATACTACCATCCGCAAGAACGACCTTTATAAATTCAGTACTATACTGAGTTCCAGACTCTGTTAGTCGCTTACCTCGTAAGTACGGACATTGTCGCATGCCCAGCCGAATCTTCCGGAGAAATAGGAAATCCCCCCTGACATCACAAGGTGAGTATTCTTGTCTAGTTCAATATAGCGCTTTGTCACTTACCTCCCAAAGTCAATCCTCCCGTACCTACTCCAGCCTCCCTCCCTCCAACAACGGAAACATTGAATGCATCTAACTTGGAATAGACATCGTACCAAGTGTTTCCAGGGCCCACACTTGCTGTCTGTCTATCTGCACTCAATTTGACCATATTCAGCGGCGCTAAATTAATCAGAATGCCGTTCTGAATGCTTGAACCACCCGCAAAAGCCGCATGTCCACCGCTCTTGACCGCAAAGGGACATTTTGTAAGTTTTGAAACTTGTATCACGGTTGATATTGCTTTGGCTGAAGTCACGTCTACTCGACATGCTGGTACCACCTCTTGTTGCTGCTCGGACCAATAGGCAAGGGGCTGATAATTGGCCTGTCCTACTTGTGTCACATTGCCGGGAATTACGATTGGCAATATCGAACACTGTATTTCTTACTATGATTAGGCACAGGCTCTGTACTTGCTCGCGAACCTGGAGTGTCTCGACTCACGGCACGTTGACAATTGCTCAAATAGCCCAATTTAGCATCCAGCTCGGCAATGCCAGGAGGGCCGAATTCCTCTAAGTCGCGTGCTTGAGGACCTGAAAGTAATTGGTCGAGAGAGGTGCTGGAGTCAGACGTCACCAGCAATGGAAACAAACAAACAAAAAGAATGGCCAAGTACATCGTTTATTTGCATGTGTCGAAGGCGATTGGAAGTTTGGGGGAGCCAATGCATAATAAGCATGGCAAATGTCCACGGGCGCGTTCATTTTATGTACAATTTCTTTTGTTTCCATAAGCTGCAGATACTCACATTACCTCGCATATCTATTAGACGAAATAGGACTGGTGGACGGCTGTTTACTACCCGGGAGCGGCATGCTGCAAAAAAACAACAGAGAATGGGGGGGCAGCACAACGTAGATCCTGGATTGTCTACCAATAGTTAGCTATTGCGCTCATTGACCAGAGCGCCAGGGCCTGTTGCCTTGTCATACAAAATTAGTACCCCGCAGCTGTCATCTTTCCCACGCTCTTAAGATGCTGTTATAGCTCGCTTAATTCTCAATAAACTTAAAATCTGACCGCTCGCTCGAAACCCAGGAGAGTTGATTCTATTTAATTTCATATCACTACTAGATAGTTGAAAGTGAAGTTAGTTGGAGGTAGTCTTTCCTCAGCCAATAACATAGTCCTTTGCATCCGTGTCTTTCCATCTAGAGTTACAACACTTCCTATCCATATAACATTACCCTTTACGCTTCGGCCCTATAGTCTTATAATTATTAATATCAACAGCACTGCCCTCCAAAGAACCCTCCCCCCTGTTTATAAGCCGGGTAGAAACTTTTCAAACGCACACTCCATTCGGCGATATCAATATCTTCATTTATCTCCACCTCCCTATCAACCAAGCAAATCTCCTTCCACTCTTCCATTGCATATACCTTTTCACATCTAGGCTTCGCACAAGCGAATCTGAAATCCACACAATTCTTTACGAAGTGTGCTCCCTCAACGTGAACCTCGAGGTAGGCTTCCGATGCGAATCGCTTGTGGCACATGGGACATGCGTGTGGGAACTCGGGGTCGAGGGCATTCTTAAGGCGCTTGCGATGATGTGATTTGCATGAGAAGACGTAGATTCGTGGTTCCATATAAATGCAGTGTTCTAATTTGATATGTTGTCTCAAGTCGACGCTGACGATGTATTTCTTATTGCACACGGGGCAAAAGAATGCGAAGGCTGAATTTGACATTTCGTAGAGATGTTGTCAGACCGTATTTTCTAGATTTGTATTTCGGTATTGGTAACTTGTAGTCTTGGATGGTGTTAAGGTTAAGAACTGTTCCTATCAATCGAATTATGCGAATCTGTCTCTGGAGAAGTTTGGAAGATTTTATATACCAAGGTGCAGTAAACAAAGAAGTATAGACGCATAGGTTTGGTCAAAGTATGATTATTTCCTTTGTTTGTGCTGACAATTGGCGCTCTGAGCCATACTTTCTTTGCTATCGAGGGAACAAAGACCAACAGCATGACAGTGTATTGGATCGTCATTTTCAGCCAGTTTATGAGTCCTCCGGTTGTAAAATATTCTCAGGGCAAATGGATCATTGGAAATACTATGTGGAAAGGATAATTATCAGTCAAAAAGTTCATGCGATGCAAGTATGTAGTTTCTCTATATATATTTTATATACAGACAATAATGTACAAGTAATATAAATTAACTAAATCTAATATTCTGCCAAGACTGGCCAAGACCAAACAGCCCTTGTTTCAAATAATAAACACAGAATCGAAATCCATTCCGACTTGCGAAGGAGTTGCTCAAGGTCTGTTCCAAACGGCTTAACAAGAAGCGCCAGACCCAGAAGGAATGTTCTTGCAGGCAGAGCTTGTCTTTCCACCAGTCGAGCTGACGCCAGTCCACTTCCAGCTACTGCAAGCACCAGAGGCACACAGAAGGTAGATGTTAGTAGCACTGCTCTCGACTGTACCTTTGACATTGCTCAAAGTCAAGCCAGTGATTGGTACACCAGCAGTGGGTGTTCCCGTAGGTCCTCCGTTAAGGTAGTCCTGCTCGACTACAATACCGTACTTTGTAATGCCGCTGAAAGTAATGTCGGAGTAGGTAACACCACTAACGGATCCGGTTGTTCCCGAGTTGGTCTTGACCCGGACAGCATTCTGGGAGTTTGTGATGGAGGAGGAAGAAATGGTGATGTCGGAAACGGTGTTATCTGTGCGTCCGCCAACGGAACCAATGGAGAGACCATGACCTCCAGTGCAGCTTCCCTTGGTGAATGTGATATTCTGGATACACGTCAGTAATAAGAAACAGAGAGAGCCAGCAGTACGTGGTCAACTTACAGTTCCAGAGTTGATAGCTAAGCAATCATCTTGGTTGGAGATGATGGCCCCAGTAATATATACGCCAGTGGAGCTGGCGACATCAAAAGCATCAGTGTTGGTTGCTGCAGTGGATGTCACGCCAGTATTTCCAGCTGAGTTATCGACTGTAACGCCTGCGATGGTGACAGTAGTAGCATCATTGATGCTCATAACTTGACGAGGAGAGTTTTGGAAGTAGAGACCAGTAATGGTTGATGAGATCAACTTCTCAACAGCAAAGAAGTTCGGCTTGGTCTTTCCGCCATTAGATCCCTTTCCATCCCACCACCGTGCTCCATCACCCTTGAAGTAAGCACCTGATGCTGCGGTAACAGTGATGTCGGTACCTCCAATCTCAACCAATGGGCCGGACCATTCTTCGTAGCCGAAGGTAGTAGTACCCTCAAAAATAACGTGAGTGCCTTTGGTAAGACCGGAAAGGTCGAGAGTGGTTCCGGATGGGACTGGGATTGCGTCGAGAACGATGGTGGAGCAAAGAGTCTTGGACTTGGAAACAGATGCGGCGTTGGTGAAGGTGCATGTTGTAGCACGGTCCTCAAGCTTGGCGGCTGGAGTTGGTGCTGGAGCAGCTGGAGCGGCGACGGCCAAACTAGCAGTAGCAAGCACTGCAAGAGCAGAAGAGATACGGACCATCTTGATGATCTTGACTGGATAAGGAATGAATGGTAGTTGGTGACAACCTGATCAAGATTCAAAAGGCAAAAACAAGGAAGTAAAGACTGTGAGGACCCGTTGAGGATGGTGAGAGTAGCATTCTGGGCGCCAAGTACTGTTTATATCCTCGTTATTGCAACCGGTGCTTTGCCTTAATCGGGCCCATACTGACACACTTCCATTGCGGTTTCCATGTCTATAATCTCAATATAATCTCAATATAAAATCACATAACTATATCTCAACCAGACTAGTGAACGGTGTAGGGGGAGAGAGACGGGCTAAGCCTTGAATTGGACCGAAATGGAGCAAATATTTCCGGATTAATGACCATGGCGAGGCGACGAGAGACGTTTAAGTGTGGCGGCAAATTTCTAGACTATTCGCTGGTTCCTCGCTTCGTCCCTTAATGACCGCTCAATCCGTACACCATGTGTGATCTCAAAGTCCGTGCACCATGAATCCCAAGGATAAGGATAGAAGAACAAGTGGATCTCTCAGGGCTGAAAGGACCCCTTCATGACTAGTGACTACCTTCACATTGATGCCGCAGCTGAGATATCGGTAATGGTAGGGGCTCGCTTAGGAGGATCTCGGCGATGCTTGAGTTTCAACTCTATTAGCTTAATTAACTTAAGCTTCTGTATGGGTTCGCGACAGACATATTTTTCCGTCTGCCATTTTGATTACGTTCACGGTCCCATTTTGTTCTTAGATCCACTGCATGCCAAGAACCCCAGACCCGGAAAAATATACGTTGTCCCAGTTCCGACGGCAAGATCCGATGGTGTCGAGAGCTGAGAGTGGCGCTCTTCATGGCTCTCGTATTTTCGTCGCTCATCGTATTTTTGTGGCTCGTGATATCTTTGCATTCTAGAAGCAATATAAATCATGAACAATACCAAGTGGGCTGTGTGTCAGGGTTGTCCTCAGGTGAAAATGAACTCTCCCCATCACCGTGACTGCCGGTACGGTAAGAATTCCATGACCCCAGGTTGTACTTGTACATAAGGAAAGGTTAGTTCCGGCAATTGTTTCTTGCCCAACCAATTTGGTGCAAGCTCTTTTGACCAATCTTCTTCGTATCATTCTTTTGTACAAGATGCTGGCTCTTCCATCCTTATTGTTAGCTCTCCTGCCTGTTGTGTTGGCAGGAACCAGAACGACTGCTCCTTCTGGATGCCTCGTAGTTTCGAAATCACCCAGCAGCGGTCAATACTCCACCGTAAATCATTCTCGTCTAACCGTACAGCAATGATGGTAAACTAATCCAACTTCAGGTCCAAAAGGCTGTCAACGCTCTCAGTGTCTCGTCCACCACTGCTCAATGTATCTTCATTGAGTCCGGTACCTACAGTGAACAAGTCTACATCACATCCCGCAAGGCCCAACTAACCATCTATGGCGAAACAACTGAAACTGGCTCCTACACCAGTAACACTGTGACCATCACTCACAGCGCTGCTCTAGCCAACTCAGCCAATGACGACGCCACAGCTACCGTTCGCAACTGGGCTGCCAATACCAAATTCTATAACTTAAACATTGTCAACACGTAGGTCTTTATCCTCACTTATTTGTACCGATTCCTCAAATCAATACTAATCCAACGAATGACAGTTACGGACAAGCCGCCACTAACGGCCAAGCCCTCGCCATCTCAGCATCAGCATCCGGCCAAGGCTACTACGGCTGTGTCTTCTCCTCCTTCCAAGACACCATCCTCGCAGAAACCGGTCTCCAAGTCTACGCACAATGTGAGATCATCGGCGCGGTCGATTTCATCTTCGGACAAACTGCTCAAGCCTGGTTCCACAAAGTCGATATCCGAGTCCTACCCACCTCATTCGGAACCATCACAGCTTCAGGGCGTGACTCTTCCAGCTCAGCATCTATCTATGTTATTAACAAGAGTACTATTGCAGCGAAGAGTGGCTCCACTGTCACTGCTGGATCCTATTATCTTGGACGTCCTTGGGAGCCATATGCGAGGGTTGTTGTGCAGGATACTTCGATGACGGCTGTTATTAATAGTGCTGGGTGGACTCCTTGGTCTTCTTCTGAGAGCACTGCTAATGTTGTTTTTGAGGAGTATGGAAATACTGGTACTGGTGCTAGCGGTACTCGCAAGATTGGAACTAAGATCTCGGCTCCTGTTACTATTGCCAGCGTGCTTGGCAGTGGTTATGCTAGCTGGGTTGATGGTAACTACGTTGATTAGATGGCATGGGATGGTGTGCTGAGGACAGTTGGGGATAATGGAGACGTATTGGGGTAATACCTGATACCACGGAAGCTGGACGCTTGTGTTTGAGCTTCAGTTTACTTCTGATGTCTCCCTTCTCACTCGAATATTCTTGTTAAATATGTATATATTAATTGTACATAAGACCTATATCTTAATTCAGCGCTGTACACTATCCGGTATCTCGCCATCGTCTTGCTCCTAGAAACAGCCAAGCCCATAAATTCGTACAAAACTTTGCCATAACCATGATCATATCAGTGATAAACAAGGTGGGTATGGTCTCAATGGTTCTCACCACAGAAGAAGTTCCATCAATCCCTCGGTTCTTTAATCCTGACTCTGTCCGGCCTTGCAATCCCTCCAACTACAATGTTAACCAGCTCTTTTTCCCTCGCCAACTTATCTCTACTTCCGAAGTCTTTCCCGGGCAGAGGCGAAGGCGAAGTCGAAGTCATCCGTGGAGCTTCATCGGCAGAAGTAACCTCATAACTCTCATTGATGGGATTATCCCAGAACCTTCCACGCTGGTTCACAACTCGGATAAACCACGGTGCAGTTCCTCCGTGTCCCTGACCTTTATACGACCAATACTCAGCCGCATCGGCATCAGGTGGCTGAACCCTCCCACGCGTCAATATGCGTGTGAGTGCGATGGTTGAGTTGAGAATAGTGTATACCAGAAGGCCAGCTATGAGGCCATATGCGGCAGAGTAGGTGAAGGGCATGCAGACGATAGTTACAAAGGCAGGGAGCGCATCGCCGATGTAGGTCCAGTTTATCGTTACCACTTGACGCATCATCATACAGCCGACGAGAATGAGGGTGCATCCTGTAGCCCAAGGAGGAATCGAGGCGAAAATTGGCGCGAAGAAGATAGATATCAGGAAGCATACGCCGGTTGTGATTGCTGTAAGACCAGTTTTACCTCCTTCAGTGATGCCTGCTCCTGATTCGATGAAGGCTGTGCAAGGAGAGCAACCGACGACTGAACCGATCGATATAGTCATGGCATCGGTACAGTATGCCAGTGTTGAACGTGGGAAGTCGCCCGTTTCCGGATCAACAACACCGGAAAAGCGTGCCATACTGTACAGTGTAGCAGTGCAATCTACGATGTCAACATAGAGGAACGTGAACAGAGCCAGAGCGAAATGTCCACCAGCTTTTGAAATATCCCATTCTTGTACTGCAAGCGTGTGTTGAATCGGATGGAATGCAACGACTTTCTTGAAGAAAGCGAACAGCTCATCTCCTTCGGCCGTATGGGGAAAGTACGTAAAGGTAGTGTCACGACTGGAGAAAGATATTAGTGGTTGTGGGATATGACAGGATGATTTGCATACGGCCAAGATAATATTGAGACTAGAGATATGCCAATGATGATGGCACACTTATATCGAAATGCCATGAGATACGATGTAACCATCCCGCCACAAATTATACCAATCCACATCTAAATAACGTGTCAATTACTATCGTGGAATGGGAGCCTCAGTCACTAGTTACTTACACTTGGACTCTGCATCTTATGGCTGGTGCACATTTGCGTTGTCGGATCAAGATACTCAACTGGACACCCACCAAGTTCTGTAGGGCTCACATTTGATCCTGTGATGGCTCCAATACCAGCAGAA
Organism: Pezicula rhizophila; assembly: GCA_022190145.1. Taxonomy (NCBI): domain Eukaryota; kingdom Fungi; phylum Ascomycota; class Leotiomycetes; order Helotiales; family Dermateaceae; genus Pezicula; species Pezicula rhizophila. Next base: position 38,171 of record JAJONI010000028.1, read on the forward strand.
TATGAGAGACCGATTTCAGTGAGAAACAGTCCAATACCTACGCCACTGGCTACTTTGATGGAGGCGGGGATGGTCTTGACAAGCCATTGACGCATGCCAATAAGTGATAAGAATACGAAGATAAATCCTTCGACAAAAACGGCCATTAGGGCCATCCTATAAGTGACTGGACCGGAGCCGTGGTAACCAACGACTTGATATGTAAAATAGGCATTGAGGCCCATTCCAGGACTTGGATAATTGTTAACGTGGCTCAAATTAGTAGATGGTTTTAAGCTTACCCCAGAGCTACCGGAAGGTTGGTAAGAAAACCAAACGCGATTGATCCAATTCCAGAAATCGCTGCCGTTGCAGTTATCAAGTCGCGATTGATGCCTTCAATAGTTAGCACTCATAGCCCACGACCAATCCGAAGATAACAGCATACTGATCAGACATTGTGCAAAGGCAGAATCGCTTGCTGGGTAGGTACACATCGGGTCATTGGGATCACTGCTGTTGCAGACACAAGTACCACCACTGTCCGAAAGAACATTTGCCTTGAGGATACAGTTAGCTTTGGTGAAAAGCACATGATAATTTGTACCAACATTGACTGCGATGATATATGCCATGGTAAAGAATGTGGTGATGCCGGCTCGGAGTTCAGTAACAAACTTTGAGTTTTTTCTCTCTTTGTCCTATCAAAGGTCAGCAGTAAACACAGGATTCATATCCCATTCCAACTTACATGTCCGGAGCCATCAAGACGAAAGACTCTTCCAAAGGTAGACTTGGAAATCTTGTAGTCTATCTTGTCAACGGTATCACGCATTGAAAACAACATTTTCAACGGTTGGTCTAGATGAAGGAATGTATGGAAAGATGCAAATCAAGTGCACGAGGAGATCGAAAGGGAACGAGCAGCAGATAAGGTAGCGGATACAGAAGCCGTTAAAAGAGGTGATAGCTCAAGTTTTGGTCAAAACGAGATTAAGGGAAGCATGGCGGGCTCATGGCCTACCCTCATGGAACGTGGAGAGGGCGGAATAACGGATGGCAAGGGATGAGGGAGTTAGGAGAGAAGTGGTTGAGTCGGAAACTGGAGACGACATCTGCCCAAAAAAAAGCAACTCTTTTCTAGCTTCATTTCCCTTATTTTCCTCATTATCAGCCCTCTACCCCTTCTACCCCGGTAGATACTGCCGTGTTGAGGGGTGGAGTACACAACGAGATGAAAAGCAGACGCCATATATGGGGGCACTCTCCTGGAGATCGACCCAAGCGACAAGATCGCACCTATGTCTCCGTGCAAGAAGCCGTATACAGCATTACTGGGCACCGTGTCACAATCAGCCGAGGAGCGGCATTGAGCGAGAGCAGTCTTGCGTTGTCCTGCATCGCCGTTGTACGACGACTGAGATGCAACAAAACGACTACGGATGCAGGCAGGAATGCATAGGAATCTTTCTCGCTTTTTAAAACAAGGAAGTCGTCCAACTTCGAAGAATAATAATCAACAACCGATCAGAGTATTCCAAATGTTTTGCAGTATCTCACAAGGAAGCTGCATCGCTTACAAGTTGCGGTGTGCTATTTTATGATAGCTTTCACTGAGATGGTGCTGTATACCCCCCCAGATATTAAGCCAAATATTCGAGGTGCAGGGAATGGCGTCGTCTTCTTACACTGTATGATTTTTTTGTGCAGCTCGCTAAGAGATGAGACTGGTTGGCGGTGCTTTTCATCTCGTTGGTGGCGCTGATACCTTAGGTAGGTACAACTTGGAATAGATACAGCACAGCAAGGGTGCACCACAGCACAGTGCAGGAGATCATAGATGTAAGATGACCCAGATTCCAACAGAAAGCGGTGGCGAAGATGCATGTCAAGACACGATTATTGGTTGAGAGCAGTTCGTGGGAGAGCTGCAGCTGTCAGTCCTGACTCCGGGATTGCCTGCATATATTTCACGGGAACCGAGCCGATGATGTTATGAAGGAGGTTGAAAACTTCAGAAGACATGCAATCATATCTTATCGTGAAAGTGTAGGAATGGGAACAAGAATGATGATTGATGAGATATTTGCTTTTTTTTTCAGAGTTTTTTTTTTTCAGCGAGCCCCTTGCCTAGAGATTGTTGGAACTCTAGCAGATGATTGCTTAAAAGCCCCCAATCAGGGCACCTGACAAGCCCACCGTAAGACTACTTGTACGCCAAAGCAGTGCGCCATACTTCGTACTCCGCACTCAACCTTTCTAGTTCGCTCTTTGGCATCCACCGCCATCATGCCACATCTTCCTCTTCCATCTCTAGCATCTTCTCATCAATATAAACTTTCACAAGTGCGATGCATCCCTTGCTCCTGCCTTTAATTAGCGCATGCATGCATCTGCGTTAGGACAATTGCCATCGCAAAAAAAAAAGTATCGCCATGCTATCTTATTCTTACTGTATTATTGGTGTTGGTTGTTACAACTCAGGAACAGCTCAAAAGGCTTCTCTCTTCTTGTACAAGCTTCAGGTGGTGGCTTACGCAGTACAAGTGCCCTGCGGCATGATGCAGCAACAATAGCCTCATGCAACACAACCTTTTGCCGTTACCACGCCGGCCACTACTTCGTACTCCAAGCTCCAGGAGCCAGGAATTATTACACCAATCTCTTTGCAATTCCCCGACTGATAAAAAGTTGGGAAACACAATTCCTCATGCCGACGTGGGACGAACCTTGTCGTGCATGTCTTACTGTGCGCCTTGAGTGATGTGTCGGTCAGTCGAGAGGATAGCTAGAATTGCTTTTGGTCGTCTTCTCACTGGAGTCCCGTATCTGGGATATCCATCTCACACTCTCTCTTAACTCCCGATTGCCGCCAACCTCTGCTTGCCGTTTTCTTCTTGCATCTCACGTTGAAAGCACGTCAACATCATGTTTGATGTATCTTGGAGCGACCCGGAGAGGGAGACCGTGGGCCAGCGTAAAGAACGAAAAGAGAGGGAGGCCAGTGGTCTTCAATCTAGCGGTTCCTCCATTCGCAGTTCTAAATCATCAAAGTCAAATGATTCTCAGGCACGCCAAGCAACCCGAGTGTCCCTCTTGACCTTCCTCAATGGCAGTAGAAAAGACGGCGCCGCCAGCAACAAGAAGGACGGTCTCGGAAGAAGTAATTCCTCTTCCAAACAACATGCCAGAGTTCCGAGACCTGAAAGCATTGACAGCAGGAGGTACTCTTGTTTTACCGAGAAGACTGAGACGTCGATACAAGATTCATTACAAGATGACCTCTCTGAGCCATCTACTCCAAAGGCTGTCGGTGATGGGTATTACATGACAACACCTGACAGTCATGGGCACGAGAACCGTATGTCCATACAGTCGAGTCCTACCAATGATGGTACGTACACTTTCCTTGGCCCATCCGCCTTGTTAACACGTGCCAGGGTCCATATTCTCAGGCCGAACCGGACGGTCATTCGCAACAACCACATCTTGGGGTTCAGTCATCGAGTCCTCCAGAAAACCAAGTCTTGTCCAGCCTCTAAGTCCGAAATCTTTCGTTACTCAAACGACTGAAGTCACAGTGTCATCGACTGACAGTACTCACTCTCACTCAGGCGAAGAACAAGTAGCTACCTACGTGCATATTTCCTCACGTGGCAATAACCCTATTGAGGTGAATCGGTCGCCATCAAGATTGTAAGTGTTTCGTCAACTATGAATGATTGCTTCTAACGTCCTCAGGTCAACCTCGCCTGCTCCTTTCGATGGAGGCAATGAACATGGTTCATCCGAAACATTGTCTATCGCAGAAGAAGAAGCCCTACTCGAGCTAAGAAACTGGCCAAATTGGAAACCTCCCGAGTCATGGGATAATGAAGAAGTGCCAACACTTCCAGCATTACGAACATTCCCCTCTCGTTCAGTCCTCCGTTCACCCACTCCAATCTCACCAATGTCATCATCTTCACTACTACAGTCATACTCATCAATCCCTCCCCTATCCCCACCTCCACCTTCATCACCACTCCCCAGTCTCCCAAGACATTCCCAATCGACCTCAACCAAACGATCGCGTCGGAAAGCCACCAAGCCAAAGGACATTGCCATTTCCTCGACTGCTTCTGATCTGTCTCACTTCCAAAAGAGTATCCGACTCAAGGAAGCCGCAACGCCCAAGATAATGCTTGAGCGCTTGAAAGAGGAATGGATGGTCAACGCCGACGCTTCCATGTATCGAGAGCTTGAGTTGGAGAAACAACTATGGATGCTTACAGCTCTTCGTGCTGAAAATAGAGATCATGAAATGCATGACGCGTTATATGAAGAGAATGGGCTGTCGGGAAGTAAACCGAGGGCCATACCTTCAAGACCTGAAAAGATACTATCTCTATATGAAAACCGTGGTAAGTCAGAAGCCCACAAGATGGAAACCCCTAATCCAAACTCACTACGATACTGATAATATACGCGCACAGCAAGCGCTTCCTTCCTCTCAGCAGTAAACCCAACCTCCGAATTCCACCATCTCTCAACCTCCCCCCTAACACCAACCCATCTCCCAACAACCAACCTCCACCCCCTCTACACCCCCTCCCACACTGCAGTACTGCCCTACCCCCCCTCAACATTCACACAAATCCACTCCTTCACTCTCTCATCAGGCCTCCTCCCATCAAGTTCAATCCCACAAGTCCTGCACGACATCCACCGCTGTCTCCTAAACACCGGAAAACTACATCTCACAATCATCGATCCCTCACCATCCCCATCAACCACCGGACCCAGACTACGTGATTGGTTAGATACACATTTAATCACGAATCTAGAACGACAATTCCGATGTTTAAATCCAAGTCGATTGTTTCCGCTTTGGCTTTCGGATGCGGGACTTAGGGCTGAAGGGAGTACGATCCAGAAAGTTAGGTTTAGGGCTGTTGTTGATGGGGAGGGGAGTGTTGTTGGTGTTGGTGGTGAGTGTCATGGTATGGGTGTGGGGGAGGAGTTAAGGTCTGTTGTCGGACGCATGTTGTGGAGGGAAATGTGGGGGAGTTGGGTTGAGGGGGACAGGTGGTGGTGGGAGTGTTCTGATATCCTTGAGGAGTGTAGACGGATGGGGACAGCTTGGGAGTATTTCGTTATCGAGGCTGTGAAGGAACCTTGAATGTTGGGTTTGGGGGTGGAATGAAGTGATGATGATGATGTATGGTTATATATAGGTTAGTGGTAGCTTAAAATGGTGTTCCTTTGAAGTACACTACATCAGTGCTTATATATATTAGCCTCATTTCCTCTCAGGTAAAACTAGTCGGTCTACAAGGTTGACAAGAACATGTTATCCTGAGCTACTACCAGGGAAAGTTTCAACGTTTCACCAACGATAGACAACCTTGAAGCAATACAACTAGGCGTTAGTATCTCCTACCTTGCCAATACAGTTCAAGATGCCATCGTCCTTGTAAAAGAAGGGTTGTACAGTACTAGAAATCATTTCACCAATTGGCCTATAATAATGATGAACACCATCACAGTCCTCAAAAAAAAACATCCACTATTGAACTTCCACGAGATACGGGCGCATTTCAGCCAAGCACCGGGTCTCAAACATTGGTGGAATTAAGGAATTCTTGAGTAAAGTCCGCCTATTGCTCAGCTTTCTCGAATAGTTTATGAAAGAGTTGTACTAGATAGTTATGAGCATAAATCACGTGTCTTGCCATAAATCATGTGTTTTTGCCGTATATCCTCATTTCATCATTTCATGGATGTCATTTTCTCGATTTCGTGACAGAATCCCTGCCCTCCATGACGTCAAAGTAGGTAGATAAAGTAGTATTTCTGAGGGGAAGTTGAGTAATAGGAAAAGAGCAAGAGCAGAGCCGTAAGCACATGAAGATATAAACAAAAGCTCTTTACCGATTCTACAGAACAGCACTCCTGAACTGGATATTTAGGTCCCATATACTGCAAGCAAGTAAAACAGAACTACACAACGTCCACAGCTTCAATAACCCCGCACAACGCCCTCAGAGACCCAAACCGCTTCATCACAGATACAAACACCGATAGCAAAGCCATCTTCTCCACAACCCTCCCAGACTCCCCACCCGTCGTTAAGAATCTAAACGGAGCTCTCTTCAGGCTTGGGTACATCACAGACCGACCACCCGTATCACTCCAACTAGACGACAACAACAACGCCAACAACGACAACGACAATGACATCAAAAACTATGTCAAATATCTGGAGAACCCACCCGGACTCCTTGTACCAGGTGGAGGTGCCGTGGTATGGTATATTGACACACCACCAGAAGCGACAAGCCCCCTCCATGGCACCGTGAGTTTGGATATTGTCGTCCAGTTGGAAGGCGAGATCGAGTTGCTACTAGATAGTGGGGAGACGAGGCTGTTGAAACCAGGTGATTTGACGATTCAGAGGGCTACGATGCATGCTTGGAGGAATCCTAGTAAGACACAATGGTCGAGAATGTTGGGTGTGATGTCTGAGTGTAAGCCGGTTGAGATTGGGGGTAAGAAACTGGGTGCTGACTTTCCTCCTGTCGGCGACTCATAGTCTGCGTATAACACGGTATTGTAGTGTTAAAAAGATCCCTTGAATATGAACTCCGAGATGTTTTAAGCCTGCAAGCAATACGTGTTTACTTTACGTCCAGTACCCTCCTCCTAACCCTTACTCTAACACCTCTATCCAACCAGAGCCCCCCCTGCTTCCCATCTCCAACCTCCACTTCAGGACGTCCTCTCGCTTCAAAAACACTCTCAACGACCTCCACTTCCAAAAGGTTCATCAGCACAGCAAAACCACCCAATATTTCGTTTGTAGCAAAGTGTCTTCCAGGACATAGATTGTGTCCACCCCCAAATGCACGCATTGATTGTGACTGGAGTTTTTGATTCTGCGTTTCTTCGTCGGTTGGTTTCGAAGGTGATGTCTGCGATTGTGTGTTTGTGATGGTGTCTAGCTTGAGGAATCGGGAAGGGTTGAATTGCTCGGCGTTGGGCCAGATTTTGGGATCCAGTTGTAAACTTCGGCTGTGTACCAAGACGGTATTTCCTTTCAATAATAAATAATCACCAACTTTCGTGTCCTGCTGCACGACTCTCACGCCTGGTGAACTCGTTGCCCAGCGATATACTTCTTGAAGTAGTGACCTGAGATGAGGCTGTTTGAGGAGCGTGGGAATATCAATCTTTGTGGGATCCTTCAGTGAAGGCGTTGCATTTTTGATTTCAGTTAGGAGACGTGGGAACAGAGTGGGAATAGTTAGGGCTTGAACTGCCAACCAGCTTGCACAGGGAATTGCGTTCGCATTTTGTCTGGTTATCTGTTAGCAGGAGTGTGTTATATATGGAAGCGTACAGGGAGTAAGGAAGGCAATACCCCCAGAACATCGCAAGTTCTAATGCAGCTCTACCCCTTGCGCTGACACCATGCTCCTCAGCAACACGAGATCTTTCGCGTAGGAACTTAAGTCCCCAGAACGAATCCCATTCAACATTGCTATCTAGATTAGTCTCTTGTGACTGTGTCTTCGCTTCCCTTTCCCACGTCTCAAATTTCTCCAACGCTTCTTCCCTCGCTCTGAAAGCCGCAGGGAAGACACCCCATTCAGCTAATCCTGTCATAAGTACTTGAACCTGAGTATCAAACTCCCACATCCACTCTGCTACATTTGGCCAGATATTAAGGATATTGCTTCCAAATAGACTCACAATAGAAGCCAGTGTCCATTGGTTCCTGATGAAATCTACTAGTTCTAACTCCTGCCACTCGAAACTTGATTCCTGGTCTGCAGGAAACCGGGTGTTTATTCCGTTGGTGAGAGTATCGATAAAGACCGCCGTCATTCTGTTCAGGGAATCTCCCATGAGATATGAGGTATTCATATGATGTAGCTCCGAGAGGATTCCTGGTTTCTCGGCTTCCTTCCCGTCTAAACCAAGAGAGCTCTCTTTCAAAGGACTATCATGAGTTCCTCCTCTTCGGAGGATTTTCATATCGCTTTCGTCACATCCGAATGCAGAACAGACAGCTAAAGTCAACGGGTCGAAAGCAAAGTTTTTTGACTGTCGGAAGATTTGTGAAGCGGGAGCTATATCTGTGACCAAGTAGAAGTATCGGCCTGCTAATAGAAGAGTCGTAATACCATGATCTGGGAATTTGCTTCTAGGGCCAGATGTAAGACTTTAACCTCTACGTGAGGTGATTGAAGGAACATACTTGACTTGTTCAATAAGACCACTGTTATCCTTCATAAAGGGAATCGCATGTCCAAGCCAAGGTATCCCCGAGCGTACAAGAGGAGGATGATCATGTGGTAAACGAGTGCGATCTCTTATTTTCCACGCGATTGCCCATATGGCAACAAGAAGCAATACAACAGTTGCTTCAATGCCAGTGTGTGGCAACACTCGAAAGCTTGTGTCTAACTCTTCAAGGGTCGTTGTTTGTGACATGGCAACAAAACGAGATTACCTCTGAAAACAAGCGAAGAGATTAAGAGAAGGGTGAGTGCAACAGTTCACCACAGCTGCCTGTCGACAATATAAATACAAATGAGTGATCTTTTGGAACTGTTGATAAGCCACCAGATTATACGAAGCAGAGCGGAACTATTTACTGTTCCCCTCACTAAGCTAACCTTGAATCGGGAAGCTTGTATTAGCCAAGTGGCATCCATCCTGCTGTGCCACGTGAGTTGTGCCACATCCTGCTGTGCCGTTACTATAACGAGTGCCTTTAGTAGATTGGAAGCTGACTGGATGTCGGGTATTAAAGCTGAAAATATTACATTGGAAAGTGCCCGAGGGTGTGTTCAAGAAAAACCCAACCAGCATCTACGTTTACAGTACACCGACAAGGAGACAACTCATAAATATGCATTTTCTTCTAATGGTTAGAGTTGCCAAGACCCGGTTGCAGTCGCCGTAAGATATAGTTGGAGGAAATGAAGGGTCAAAAAAGAAGAATGCATCACGCACAAATAAGCGGGCTGGGTATTCTGATCTGCAAATGATTGAGTTGCTCTTTTAAAGGCAGGTGGCTTGGGCTCATTCAATTAAGTCTATGATCCCATCATCGACCAGCCGAAAAAGTAACTGGAGCAAACTCTCCGAGTTGAATGTTGGCGGATACTGTAAGTATTGATAGCAGGAAAGACAATGCATTCGAGTAGGCGCGGTCTCTTCATTCGCCTACTCTAAGTGTTGGTACCAAATTCATAGTCATCCCCTGAACTGATCAGAGGTAGATGGACAGAAGAGCTTCACATACCCTCTTCGTTCATAAAAAGAAATCTCCCATTGATAATTAACTACCTTCATGACCAACCATTTCTCCCCGTCCATCAACGCCAATCCTAAAGTAAGGTATCATATCTCCAGTCATGCTCCTGCCCTGATTAATACACCGCGTAACCTCCCTGTTGCACAACTCCTGGTTGAGGGTATCCCATGCCTGGTTGCTGTGGATGTCTGACTTGTCCTAGATCGTGGAACCATGGATGTTGCAGAGCATCATGTGCACTGATCCTCAACTCTGGCCTTAACTGCAGCATTCTTTGAAGAAGATCAATTCCGCTGGGGTCTATCTGTGGTAAGATGGCGCGGAGATCTTGAGTAGCATACACTTGGAAATTCTGCTTGTACTCGGTGTACTGAGAAATGCCAGGCCATGTCCGTTCCGATGGAGTACCCATGATTCGGAAAATACGAACAAGCTGGTCCTCATTTGTAGTACCTGGGAAGAGGGGGCGACCGGTGTACATCTCTGCCATAATGCAACCTGCGGACCAGATATCAATGCTAGTGTTGTATGTTCGGCTGCCCAAAAGAACGTCTGGTGCTCTGTACCATAGCGTGACAACTTCGTTCGAGAACGTGTTGACGGGAATACCAAACGCTCTCGCCAGACCAAAATCACCCAACTTCAAGTGTCCCTTGTTGTTGATCAGGAGGTTCTGAGGTTTGAGATCGCGATGCAAGACTCGATTCGAGTGGCAGAAGTCGATACCGAGCAGGAGTTGGTGCATAAAAGACTTGATGGTAACGGGGTTGATTGCGCCTCGATCGCCTTGTGTGTCCATGTACTTCTTCAAATCCTGATCCATGTATTCAAAAACAAGCATGAGCTTGTTCTCCGTATGGATCACATCATGCAGCCGGACGATATTTTCGTGCTTCAACTCCTTCATCAACGATATCTCCCGGATTGCTGTTGACGGCGTGCCCTCCTCCGAATCCAGATGGATCTCCTTCAAGGCTACCAATTCTCCTGTCTGCCGATTTCGCCCTTTGAAGACCTGGACATGTTAATACGGCTCGACCGTACGAAGAGGTCGTGGACGAGGAGTAAGTTCTCTAAAGGGGTGCGGGGTATATTGGTGATAGGTATAAGGAGGCTTCTTACTGTTGCATATGTTCCCTAGACTCTGCATATCAGCATCTCCACCAGAAATGTGGGGAATGGGGAAACTCACCTCTCCTAGTTTCTCCAGCTGTTGGAAAGAACTTGGGTGCTGCACACAAAGATTAGACGTGTGATGTACAAGCTAGCCATCAAAAGTAGGAGCCATCTCAAACGGGGGCATGTTTCCCCAGGTCACTGCCCCAATTTCGGAGCAATGTTGTCATATCTACAATAGGAAGATGGAGAATAAGGTAAGATGCGTACTCTCTTGTCCATCTCGACTGTTCCCTCTGTAGTCTCAAGGTTTGCTATGCTGATTGTACTTGGAAGGGACGCTGGCAATAGGCGCTGGGCGGGAGGGGTGGGAGGGAAAGTGCGTTGTGGTAGAGTCGGACGGGTGCCGTTTGCAAAAAGAATGGACGACGGCGACACACAGTGCTTCAAGATACTGTATGGGTCGTTGACGTGGGACGAGGAAGAGGAAGAGGAAGAGAGGAGCATGAGTCGACAGAGGGGGGAGTTTTGACGTTGCGTCGCAGTAATGAGTAAATTGGAGATGTGACGAACGACAAAAGGGTCAGGATCCAAAGACTGGTTGGTGGTTGGTTGGTTCAACTGACTGTTTTTGGCGGGGCTTTTACGGTACTAGAGCCTTAAGAGCCTGAACGAAGCCCGAAGCCCCAGAGGCCAAACTCACAGCGGCGCTTAGGCCTAGCAAATAAACAACGGTGCCGGATTAATGGTTGATCCTCACCGCAATCTAATCGTCGAAGCCTAACTTTGTACAGTAAGGCAGCGCTATGTAGGCGGGGTCAACTGTCGACCTCATCATAACGTGTGCACACGAAACCCATGTACTACTACTCAGTCCACTTCATAACACCACAACACCCAACCACTCTAAAAACCCTCTGTCTTCTCACCCTCTCTCTGAGCATGATAACAACTCACACAGTGAATTCTGCCTGCGACTAACTTGCAGCAATCACCATGCGTCCGCTTCCCGGAGAAGACGTGCGAGATCATCGCCGCCCGAGCTTCGCTGGAGACAATGACACGACCCCTCTCGCAACATCCTCTTTTCAACCACCACAAATGACCTACTTTCTAGCTGATGAAAAGAGTATGGAGACGTCGCATACCCAGTCTGTAACAAATCTTCCGAAGTCCCGCGACTCGGTCAAGAACAGTACATTCGGCGTTGAAAGTCTTGAAACCACGATTGCTGAAGCCTCAGACCATGAAGAGAAAGGGCGCAAGGCCCGACAGAACTGGAAGAAGAATCTAATGCAGAATTTGGATACGGGCTCTGAGGGGAGCTTAGCACGGTCGAGATCCTCCTCTCCACAGTCATCCAACGATATTAGTGATATTAGCCGCAACGCATCCCCCTCCCACCAACGACGACGTTCCCAAGTTACTTCTCGACCATATACGCCCTCCCTTTTTGAATCTCCAGCTCCCGGTTCCTTCCTAAACAGCCCACGCTCTCGCAGAGACTCCGATGCCGGCTCATACCTGGATGATGTTACAAGTCAAGCGATTGTGTCAAGCGGAGAGGAGGAAGAACGAGAAGCACCCCCGGAGATGATAGATAGTGGAACTGCGCCTCAGCTTGTCATGCCGAGTCTGAAGATGCCCAGCAGGCGCCCATTTACAGAGCGGGGGAAGAATATGGGCAGGCTGAAAGTGCTTATCGCGGGGGATTCTGGTAGCCTTTCTCCACTGCAATCATAAAGCAAAAGCGCTAACAATTTACAGGTGTGGGCAAGACGTCTTTAATAAAGGCAATCGTACAAATCTGCGAAGATATCGTCCACATTGACTCCCTCTCACTGCCACCAATATCACTCCCCCAAGTTCGAAGGAAGAATTCAAAATCTAGATCACGAAGCACCGATTTAGCGTCCACCCCCAAGATAACAGAGGTCTACGCCAGCACGAGAGCCTACCCGGCGTGGTGGTCTGACTTGGATGAAACAAATGTGTTGCGGAGGAGAAAGAGTATGGGGGATTCAGTTCTGGAGAGAAACCTATGCTTTGTGGATACACCAGGATATGGCACAGCGACTTCCTGCCTCGAATGCATAAATCCTGTGGTCGAATACGTCGAATCGCAGTTGAAGAAGGCCATAGTTCCAAACACGCCCGACTCCGAGTTAATTAACATGCTCAGTGGTGGTGGTGGATCACAAGTAGATGTGGTATTCTATGTGCTCTCAACAACGATAAAACCGGTGGATCTCGAATACATTCGCCGACTTTCAGCGCTGACAAATATTATCCCCATTGTTGGCTGTGCTGACAAGCTTTCTTCTGAGCAGCTCTCCTCGTTAAAGACCACGATATTGAGCGACCTCGAGGCAGCAGGTATCCGACCGTTCCTTTTTGGTTACGGCACAGCGCACCCGACCGCGCCGTGGGCCGTATCGACGGCAACTGGGAAGGATGACGACAACATGGACGCAAGTCTTCTTATGAGCCCTGAATATATTCAACCTCTAGTCCCTTCCGAGCTGGGTATATTTGTTGAACAAGTCTTCAATGGTGATAGTATTTCATGGCTGCGGCATTCAGCTGCGAAGAAACTTATCCAGTGGAGAAACGAATCGGCTCCAGCACATAGACCTCAAGGTCTCTACAGGCCTCTAACTATGAGTTCATCGATATCATCTTCTCAGCTGACTGCACCAGTTGGCGCCACTACTTCATTTGCACTTGCTCGGATTACTGATCACACTCAACGCGAAGAGCGTCTTGCACAGATAAGATTATCAAACTGGGCAGCTGAGCTCCAACGTAGTCTACAGAACGAACGGAGGCGATTCGATGAATTGGCTCGTAATGAGAGGGCCGTTTGGCTTACTGAAAGGCTTGGGGAATGTGTCCAAGACGGTACAATTGTACCAATCTCCCAATCTCGTCTGGATTACTATCCGGGATCTGCAGGAGCACTAGTTAAGCAGGGAACGTATACACGCAAGGGAATATCGGACCATTCGATCAATGCACAAGATCCTCTGGGTCTCTTGCAGCTCAATGAAGATATCAAGAAACGCGGGTTGGTGGCCTTGAAGGTTATAAGCAGCTTCGGCATTATTGGTGGTCTAGCACTTTGGATCTCAAGAAGCTGGCATCCTGAGCCTTGGGGGGTTGATTGGTCGGAGTTTAATTTAGTGGATTGGAGATAGGAGGACCAGCGGAGTATATTGCAACGCACTGAATGGCGTTCTGGGATTTAGCTTTGTGGATTAGGGCGTCTCTTATTAGTTTCTCAGGGAGTTGAAGCCTACGGGCAGTGGCCATTAGCATGGTTTGGAGTACGTTTACTTTCATTAATTATGTCCCGTTTGGAGATGAGATGCAAGACGCCGTAGATATGAATGGAGCAGGTCAGACATGATATTGTGGAGCATAATCTTTGACCGATTGTTCCAAGTGAGACGACTCTAGCTCCTGTTCTGTAGGTATAGGTGTCCTCTAGCTCATGTGTTTACGCCCTCCTAAAAATGAGGGGCTGGTAGACTACTGGAATAAATCTGAAGACCAATTATAATTCCAATGCTGAGTTTCCATTTGTACAAGATTGAACTCAATTAGTCCCGTATTACCACCACTGGAAGCGTGGGAATACCTGACGTAGACTTCCCTCAAGCAATTTTACGATATGCTGTACATAGTCCCCGCACTTGTGCAACTCCTCAACACGAGGAAAATATGATCCTCCCGGCAGATGTTTCCACGGACAGCTAGTAGAACACCAAACCTGGTCTAAAAATACTACACAATAGCCGCAACTGTCAAACTTCGGACGTCGAACCAAGTACCTGTCATCCGGAGCCACGACAGTCTAATAGCCCCGATTGCCGGACCAGAAGCAGCTAAGCTTATTCATACTCTCCTAGTTCCAATAAGTTAAAGAAATACGAACATCTCACGCTTAAGCGAGGGAGCTAGTAATTACGTTTGTTCTTCTGCCTCCGCATTCTCCATGTAGGCTATGGTATTTACTTCGATAAGAGAAACAAAACTTGCAATGGCCTTAATGTGGTGTTCATCTGGACTTTGACTTGCTAGATAGCTTGCACTTGTTTGCTTTCATTTTACTAGAACAGAGGCCTATAGCAAACGAGGGGACAAGTTCAGCTTGTGATCTTGGCAGTAGTACAAAAAAGCCAAGCTGGTACTGCACTCAGTATGATTCCCCGAAAACACGAGATTCTGTTTATCATCTGACAAGTAGTAGTGTGCCACTCCACCTGTAAGGTAAAATGTCAGTCTTGCACAGCCTTCAGTATGAATTCAGGCAAACACGAGGTACTGTTTGTCGTATGATGAGATGAGCCTCTCAGCTCTGTTTCCGTTTACCTATTGTTTGTCATTAGAGAGAGGGTGGTCCTTTACAACCTCCTTACATCTCAGCTAAGAATAGCCCGCCGGTAGTGAATAGTTAGTCTACTGGGAAATGTATATAAGAAAGCCTTTTCAACATCCATTTCTTTCATCACCAAACAGTTCTCTATACCTTCTACACAATCATATATTATAATAATAAAACATCTTTTAAATCCTACCTTAACACAATTAACAACCCAACCCTCACAATGAAGACCTTCACCATCGCCACCTTCATCGCTGTCCTAGCCAGTCTCGCCAGCGCAGCCCCAGCAAAAGAAGCCCGTCAATTCCAAGCCCAAATCACATTCTATGGAGCAGCTGATGCCTCCTTCAGCCTCTCTGTTCCCACCGATGGCAGCGAGTTCACAATCTGTGCGTCTCCCATTTCTCTTCCCAATGATTTAATTTTAGTTTAGAGATGACATCTGACATGGTGTTTTAAAAATTATAGACAACCCATTGAGCGTCTCGAAGATTAGCTCTCTTGGTGGTGCTACTTGTAATTTTAATGGTATTGATGGTAGTGAGACTATTGTCGTTGGGGCTCAGACTGTTGATGTTGGACCTCCTCAGACTCAGGTCTCTGGATCTTGCTTGGCCTTTTAAGAGCCTCACAGGGTTTCCTTTCCTCTGTGAGATGTGATAAGAGGAGATGGATCTAGTGGGGGAAGTGATAGGACAGGGGTATTGAGTGTTCGCCTTTAGTCGAAATATACGATTGAATGGTATCTCATCTCACATCATCTCTCATTGGTGCTTCAGTCGCACCAAGAAAAATAATCCAACAGTGACAAACCAGTAGGCGTGTTGGAGTCTGAACTTTTGCTTTTGATTTGCAGGACCAAAACGAGTCTTCTCGGCGTTTCTTGAAGTCGCTTAATGTTGTGAAACTATTCATTCACTCTTTGTACTCATTCATGGAAACAAATAAGGCAAGAAGACGAGCACAATTGTCATACCTTGAAACTGGCACCACATTCCACATCCCCCACCTAATAATATTCCAACCGCTTTTACACTCAGCCAAGAGGGAAAGTATCAACTTCATGTGAACATTGAAGTGGGCTTCAAATTCGACTTGCAAGCCACTCCGCAGTCTTTCCATGTCCTCACTTCAACCATGAATCGCATACTATCATCAGTCACGGCCATGATCACGACAAGACCCCAGTACCTCACCATGATATCGCGCCATCTCCCCCAACGTTTCCTTCCAACAAGTTTACGCTCTCATTCTCAGACACGCAATCTCAGCAGCACCCAGACTCCCCCGCAAATCCAATCTCAGTCTCAGAGCCAAAGCCAATCCCAAAACCACAACCACAACCACAACCACAATACCAACACCAACGAGAAACCCACCTACGACCACACGACCTCCATCCTAATAATCGGCAGCGGCGCAACAGGCCTAACAGCAAGCCTACGAACCCACAACCACAACCACAACCACAACAACAAACACAACACCCCCCCTCAGCATCAACACTCCACAAATCAACCCCTCAAACCCCTCCTTATAGAAAAGACCTCCAAAATAGGCGGATCATCAGCCTGGTCAGGCGGAGCAATCTGGATGCCAAACAACCACCTGCACGCCACAAGAGGAATAAAAGACAGCATGGAGGACGGACTAAAGTACTTAGAAGGGATTATAGAAGACGATTGCGAAGGGGCATCTAGTAGAGCAAGAAAAGTGATGTATTTGAAGAGGGGACCAAAGGTGTTGAGATGGTTGGAGAGTGTAGGGATGGGGTTTAGGGCTACTGACGGGGTGGGTTGAGGATCTTCTTCTTCTTGTTCTTCTTCTTCTTCTATTTTTTATAATTATTCAAAGAGAAGATACCTTCCCCATCTTCTCTTCCCCTCCCCTCTATTCACCCCCTCCCCCTCCAATAAAACCAAAACCTAACCCTCCCAATCCCCAGTATCCAGACTACCACCCCCAAACACCCGGATCCCTCCCCAAAGGCGGACGAACCCTAGAACCCACTCTCTTCAACCTAAACACCCTCAACCACCACCACCAAGCCCATCTCAACAAAAAACCAGGACCACCCCTCCCCCCAATCTACACCAACGAAACAAGCAGCGCAACCCGATTCCTAACCTCCTTTTCCTCCTTCCTGCTATTTCTTCGAATCCTCTCCCGCTGGACAACACACCTCGCCCTCGGACGAAACCCAGTAACGATGGGCATGTCCCTCGTGGCGCAACTCTTCAAATTGAATCTCGAACAGGGGACGGAGATATGGCGGGATAGTTCATTAGTTGACTTGATTCAAGACTCTGAGGGGGCAGTAACAGGTGCTGTCATCAACCACGAAGGACGAGATCTCCGCATTCGCGCAACGCATGGGGTTCTCCTATCAGCAGGCGGCTTTGCAAAGAACAGAACCATGAGAAAGAAATATCATCCCGCGCCAATAAACACGGATTGGTCGTCCGCCCCAGCGGGAGATACAGGCGATGCAATACTAGCCGGTCTCAAAATCGGTGCAAAGACAGCATTACTGAATGAAGCTTGGTGGGGACCCACAATCCTCTCATCAATCTCATCTCGTGAATCGTCGCAAGAAAATCAGAATCAGAATCCATCATATCCATATTTCGTACTCTGGGACCGGGCAAGACCCTTCTCAATAATCGTAGATAGTTCAGGACGGAGATTCATGAACGAGGCAGAGTCTTACGTTGATGCTGTTCATCATCAATATCAAAGACATGGAGAAAAGAATATATCTACTGGAGGAAGTTCCGCCAGACGAAATGTAAAAGCGATTCCCGGTTGGATGATCATGGATTCGAAGTTTCAAAGAAGATATCCTATCGCCTCAATCCCACCCCTCATACCTCCCAAATCAGCTCTAGAATCCGGGGTTCTCATTACAGCAGACACAGTGGAGGAACTAGCGAGGAAAATAGAGGTCGATGGAGAGGGCCTTCGCTTAACAATTGATCGATTCAATGAGATGACTAAGCGAGGAATAGATGAAGATTATGGTCGAGGAGGAAATACATACGATCGATATTTTGGAGATCCTAAAGTCAAGCCGAATCCTAATCTTGGGGCTATTGATCGATCGCCGTTCTATGCGATCAAGATATTTCCTGGTGATTTGGGAACGAAGGGTGGATTGCTGACTGATGAATATGCGCGTGTTTTGGGTAAGGATAGGATGCCTATTGTTGGTTTGTATGCGGCTGGTAATACGAGTGCTAGTGTGATGGGCCGTCGATATCCTGGATCTGGAGGAACTCTAGGACCCGCTATTACCTTTGCTGCTGTCGCTGTTGATCATATGGTTGAGTCGTGTAGGGGAGGTCAATCGTAAATAGTGCTAGCGGTTCCTGGGCACTGGATCGAGTTCCCCAGTTGTATGTTATCAAGCAACACAGGAAATGTGTACAGATCAATGCTTGGCATGCAAGAATTAGAACAACTCGGTACGAACCTGATGATCCCGTTGCTTGGCTTCCTTCAATGCCTATCAAATTAATACAACATAGGAGGATAAGAGACTGCCAAACGATATTACGGAAAGTAGTGCTAACCCAAAAGTTATGCCTGTACTAGGTGAGACTTGAACAAAATCAGGAGGTAATAGAATTGACACATCAGATCACGCCTACGAGCAACAATTACTTGCGTAACGAAACTACTCTTCATCTCATTGTAGAGATCCTCGAAATTTCAACTGCCGTCTCAAAGATTCATCCCCATGCGGTACAATAAGAAGTGATATTCATGCATACAAACGATCATCCCTGGCCTTATCGGAATTAAAAATGCTTGATACAACTTGTGTTGAAGATCAGGAGGGTAAGCGAAGAGAATACCGCTAGGAGAGAGCAAGGGTTCACGGTCATGCCTTGAGAATAAATTTCGGCAACTGATGCCGGTAGTTTTTAGATAAAGATAAGATAATCTTACAGTACATTCTCATTTGGAAGAAGGGGGAGGAACAGTTCTTGTGTCCATTTTGTTACTTACTATAACTGAAAAGGAAACTTGCCGAAGTTGCCGTACTCTTTTTTTTTAAAGCATGAGGTTCCCAGACCTATCAAGACCGTACGTAGTCAATACTGTACTTAGTGGTGAACACCTTACGAGTTAAGCTTTCGCAATGACTCCTTTCGTGACCAAGATCGCCGTCCCAGGGGTAAACTTGAGAGAAAGACCAGCAGTAAACTAATCGACGGGAGATTAGCGACCACTAGGACAAAGAAGAACAGCTGAAGCATAACTGGCGTGCTCCCAAGACTGAAACATCGGGGACACTCCCGACCACTACACAGAATGGATGAATGGGTTCTACACTCCGAGTCTCCGCCACCGAGTCGCTGCGACTTTGAATCTCGCAGTACTGGATGCTGGGGACTGATGTTGAGAGTATGGGAAATATGTGTGCTCTTAGAATCTGAGCCGCATATGGTTTATGGAGACTTGAGAGAGATAATGATAATAATAACGCCAAGGTGAAATAGTTGCTGCGATGTGATAGCGGAATTGAATGTATCCTTGCAACAAGGTCGGCAAGAGAAGGTTCTTTGCTCTTGTGATTGCTCTTGTCTAGGCCGCTATGTCAAAAAGAAGGAAACTGTCGGGCACCCCGCAGCTCTGGGCCTTTAATGAAGCCATCACATAATAGTGAGAACAGTGGCTTGAGCTTGGTTTGTACAAAGAAATCGAACATTCATCTATTGGTCAGTGACAATTAGTTGAAATGTTCTCGACCGAACTGGAAGACCAGAGGCGCGGTGCTCTATCAGGGATCCAGGAACAGCGAGCCGCTCCCTGTCTCCACGTTGGACAATTTAAACGTGCAAGGTAGTCCCTGAAAACTCTTACTGTACAGTAATGGAAGAATCGACCATAGAAACTAATACTGTCCTGGACGGGAACATTTCCCGCTGCTGAAAGGTATTCTTTTCAGAGTCGAGTTCTAGAATGTTGAAGTTTCGTTTATCTGAATGCGAGAGGAATGGTTTGTCGCAATTAGAAATGACGAGAACGGCCCGATGCATCTTGAGCAAAGCTGGGGCATGTGTTGAACCTGATGCTTACAACTTACATCGAAGATTGGCGTGAGCGCAACTTCTGATTACCGATCTTACCAAGTCATTGATCTGCTTCCCTTCTCCTTACTTGTACCTGCCGCTGCAGAAGACATGCAAGTTGAGAAATTCACAGATCAGCGAAGGCCCGAAAAGGTCAACGGCATTTTCAAAGCATTTGAGTCCGAGTCGCACAGGTACCTTCAATAACTATAAATGGCAATGGTTGACACTCTGAGCAAAGTGTAGTACAGAAACAGAAGAAGCCATGCGGTAAAGTAAAGCGATAAGCTGCAAGTGGCCGCTGTCAGCAACGCTCCAACTTGCATGCTCGTGCTCGGGCACGTTGTTCTCATACATATGTGGAAGAGATACTCTCAAACCGAGAAATAACAAGGTTGAACAGGCAGAAGATTCGGGTCGTTTTCAAATTTTGGTACTGTATCAAGGGTTATTGGTTGTTCCTAATCGTAGCGGCGATCCTACGAGGATATTGGAAAGAAAGTCCTAAAAGGAGACAGCGACTCTGCCGTAGCCCTGCATGCCTAGCCTCAATGGTGAAGATGTTTGTTTGCAAGGTAAACCCGTCCACGGCATGCTCCCGTCTTTTGTGTTTCGGCGACCATCTTGTTGGACGAAAGGGAGGCCGAGAGTGTGTTGGTGATAATAATGATCCGTACTTGACGCAGTTGAAGCTTTCACATTTCACATCACAACCCCTATCACCCCGCAGAAATATGCTGGGGTAAAATATACTTCCGTACCTGAGGCGTGGTTGTGCATCTCGTACCGGAACCCCCACTCTCCATCAGGTCAGCATCTCCGTACAAGGTCGTTGTTATAAGATTGTCTGTTGTTACCAGATCATATCCTCAGCCTCAGCGGAGCATGCCAATTCCCAAATAGTGTTACGGTCGGTACGGCTTCCCGCTGCGCATGAGAACCGTTATTGTGTTCTCATGGTTTCTCCCAGGCCAACCACATTCAGTCTCCGGGATCATGGTGGCGTCAGCTGTTGGATGTGGTGGTAATGAGTAGCCGGCGCAACGGTATGTTTCTGGAAATCAACCACGGCTGAGGTTAGCTTGTACGTCCCAGCTAAAGGGAATGACAGATGCAAGAGAGACGACTCAGCGGAAATGGGGAAGCTTGGCCGTCAAATTAATTGTGCCTGAGTACTGGTGGCTTTTTCTGCATCTCTGTCACTGTTCAATTGACTAGGCATCCAACAATTGGTCCAACAAGAAGACCATACGACGAGTAGCAGCGCTCCATTGCAATTCAGCGTTTGAAGTGGGGCTGGAAGGGTTTGCGGAGTTGGGAACTACTAATTTCTGCCAAACCTAGAACAACACGGTACAGAAGAGTGCCTATCTAGTGCTCGTTCGTGTGTTCTTTCACTGATGGGTTGATCATTGTCTGTGCCACGGTTCTGCGTTTCAGGCTTCTTCCCTGGTGTAGCCCCCTAGCATCTTCCCATCCTCGCATCCCCACTTTGGGCCTTCATCCCCTGTACTCCCCTCCCCCCCCTTCACCCCCCCTCAAACTTGGCAAGAGATCAGTGGATCTTTGTTCTCCATACCCCAAATCTTGAACGTCCTTATTCCAACGCCAGTACTTGCAACAAACATAGCTAGGAACTCGAGTACAGCAATTAACTACGGAGAGTAGTGAGTGATTCCATAATGATTTGCCCGAATATCATGCCGTCGTCTTGACGAGGGGCCAAGTCGTAATCTACGACGCTAATGGCTCACTGCGGCCGACGATCCTGAGGGTCACTTGCGAACATTGGCATCAACTCTACGAAGTATGTCTGTTCCAGTTCAACAGCGCGGTCCAGCACCCATCCATCGCCTTCACTAATTATTGGCCTGCTGTGAGAGTTGGCAACACTACGAAACATCCAAGGCGCACGAAGTATGATTCAACTACAGAGGTAAGCGTGGTAGGATAATATACTTTACCTTAGGCAGGTACACCTGACAATGAGAGCACGGCCTGTCAATCGATGGAGTCGCATCGAGGATCACAGCATACGAAAGCATAAAGTGGGATGCCAAAGAGATGATGCTCGCGATCCTCGCGATGCTCACGATGCTGCACAGCGCACAGTGCACAGTGCACAACTCTCAGGGCTGCCAAAGCTCCAGCCTCCGGGTCTCATACCGTCGTCATCATACGCACCACCTCAGCGTCCCCAGCTATTTTGATAAGATGGTAGGAGTGGAGAGTGGACGACGAGCCTCTCCTCTGCGTGCCTTCCAGCAAAGCGCGTATCGTCCTTGTACACTGGTACAATACCTAGGGGCACGTGCTTTTGAGGCCCATGATCCATACAGGCCATTGGTGTTCCCCTTTTAACCCTGGGAATGAACTTACCAGCATTCCGGCCCTGCTACCGATCCTTGTACGTCGTGACAGGCTATGTATGGTGCAGTAGGTAAGCTACCTACCACTACCTACTAATAATGTACTGTATAGTAAAATACTAAATCCGGACCTAACGTCGGCTGTTTGGGCCGAACATTAATCTTGCGATACACTGTCGTAGGTAGGTGGGAACAATAGCCTACCATGCCTATTCAACTTGGTGATACGGGCTCTGAAGTATATTTGACCTATGTAGCTTTAGGCTGTGCTGGATGCATGCACCCTTGCTCAAGCTACAGTACCTCCTGGCGACGACCACAGTCACAACTGATCAACGGCAACAGCATTCTTATTGGCCACCCCACCATCATCCAGCCCCACCCCACTCAACCTCCCTCAACCCCCAGCCAAATCCCAAACTTATCCCAACTTTTCCCCAATTTATTTTGATGGCCAGGTAAATTTGAGTCTAGGGTATGCCTACGTCCCTACCCCGGCACGAACTTACATCTCTCTTCATACCCCGGGATTCTGTCGCATGGTTCGACGGGCTGCCTTTCCATAGTACTGTATTACTGTACAACAAACACAAAAGGTAAAGATAGATCTACGGAACAGTACCTGGCCCATGCTTGTCCCAATTTTATATTCTTTGCTGCTCCAGCCTTCGAAGTCGAACACCCTCTTTTTTCCAGTGTTTCCCTCTACTGTACGGAGTATCTCGTCGCAGTTGTTAATCAGCTTTTACTACCCTGCCTCTGCCTTACGAATAGCTCCAGAGTCCATATTCTGCAGTCATTCCCCGCTTACTCAGACTGCAACCTTTTTTCTTCTTCTTGTTTGTTTTGTGTGCAGAGGGGCAGCAGCGAGCAGCCAGCGCTTGAGAACAGACTGCAACTAAGTCTAGTATATCACTCTCGCCTTCACCCCACGAGCGCACGCTTTTTTTGTGTAACTTTCAGCACAAGAGGGATGCTAGCATAAATCGGTCACATTCTACAATCTCGGCTTCCACGTTTATTTGTGCTTTACATCTACGTCCTGTCCTGTCCTTTCGGTTGCACCAATACTGTACTGCCAAACACACGCCTGGCAATAACCACATCATTTTACATCTGTGCAACAACAGCTCCAGCTGCCTCTGAACGGCTTTCTAGTGTACCCTTACCTTACGTATAGGCTCCGTTGACAACTAGTCATATTGCTCAAATCACCCAAACTTGAAAGTGTTCAGCGTCACCACGACTCTCTGTCGCCTTTCTGTCTCCATTCTGTCACCCTGAGGAAAACCAACACCAATCATGGACCTCTGGAGGAGGACGACGTCGGACCAGCTCACCGACGCGCAGTTGGAAGCTCTTGTAGTCATCGAGAGGACTTGTTCCTCTCTTTCGCTCTTAGGATGTGGCTTCATTATCTTCTCGTTCTTGGCATCGAATGCTTTCCACAGGCCCATCAACCGCCTCGTTTTCTACGCGTCGATAGGCAACATCATGACTAATATTGCTACCATCATTGCAAGAGACGCCCTTCCACATCTGGGTGGTTTTCTCTGTCAATTTCAATCATTTCTGATTCAGATGTTAGTTGATGGAAATGCTATATAAATTCTCGAGCTGACCTCATTCCAGGTTTATGCCAGCAGATGCCTTTTGGACTTTGGCAATGGCTTCCAATGTCTACCTCACTTTCTATTGGAAGTACGACGCCACAAAGCTCCGAAGGATTGAGCCCTTGTATATTGCCCTGTGCTATGGCATTCCCTTTATCCCAGCATTCATTTTCATCTGGATCAAAACGTCTGACAAGGGTCGCTTCTATGGCAATGCTGTGCTCTGGTGTTGGATCTCTAGTGATTGGGATATCTGGCGCATCTTGACCTTTTATGGTCCTGTCTGGTCGGTTATTGCCTCTTGTCCCATTCCAAATACTGATTAAATATAGGCTTGTCATTGTCTTCACTTTCGCCATCTATCTCCGCGCAGGGCTTGAGATTTACAAAAGACGAAAGCAACTTCGGAACTTCAACACATCCCTGACCGAACCGGGCATAGACACTGATAACATCGAGGCCTTCTCTACAAAAACCACTGAGATCAGCGTCACCTCAGAACAGATAAACCCTTTTGAACCCATCGACCTCCACCAACTCGACCACGGGCGTATAGGCAAGCAACCTCACAAGTCAGAAAACTCAAAACGCAACGTCGCATACAGCGTCAGCATCTCCAGCTCCCAACCAAAAGCACCACCCTTCTCAAACTTCCCCCCACAACCCGAAGAAAACGACAGTGTCACAAAGAGTGAATTCAAAGAAAAGCTCGACCCCACGACCCCCCGACCACAAACCTCCTCAGGCGCTGCACCCGCATCTTTCCTGGGCAATAGCACCCCCAAGAAACTCTCCGACAAAGAGTTCAACGACTTTCCAACCCCTCAATTGAGTTCAATCCCCGGTCGTCGATATGCAACAATGGAAGCCAACACAGCAGCATGGGGATACACAAAAGTAGCCCTTCTCTTCTTCACCGCCATGCTCGTCACCTGGATTCCGTCATCGGCCAATCGTCTCTTCTCGCTGGTCCACCCCGGCCAGATCTCCATCCCATTAGAATTCGCATCCGCTCTCGTTCTCCCCTTACAAGGCTTCTGGAATGCGGTTATTTATATCACGACCAGTTGGGCTGGGTGTAAGGTTTTGTGGGCTCAGTGTTTTGGGGGTTGGAGTGGTCGGGGTGTGACGACGAGGCCGACCAGAAGGAGTGTGATAGGGAGGTTGGAGAGTGATGCTGGTTTAGGAAGTGCGGATTCGGAGAGCATGACTGAACTTACTAGTCAGCCTCCTACGAGAGATCGATCATGATTTGTTCAGCATCTATTTATTTTCTTATTGTTTGTTGTATAATAGTAAGTCGGGCTAAAATGGAATAGGTTGGAAATGTATAGTATAATGATAAGATGGATAGTAAGGTATGAATGAGGGGATTAGGTGGGCCAGGGATTGGAGGATGACGAGACAGAGCGGATGGATTTGGTGGGTTGGAATTAAGCATGGATGTGGTTGTTGCATAGCGAAGGCGTTTGATCAGGATCCGGATATGATTTTAATTACTCTTTTGTATTTGGAGGGGATGTCTGTTGTTGTTGCACTTCTATTTTCTTTCTTTTCCTTGTTGCGAGTTTTTGTTAGTTTTAGGCCTATACCCATGTCGTAAGTAGTAGTTGTGAAAAAAAATACAACTTCGTTTTGTTATTTTATTTTCTGTTGGATTTTGAATTCTAATTCTACTGGGATGAGGTTTTTGGTACGGCGATTAGAGTTTCCATGACGGGATCATGATTGATATGAGTAACTGGGTTAATTTGAGTGACTTACGCACTTGATTTGAATGCATTAATTAACATAAACAACCAATCACTGCCATTACATATCCAGTAATATCTAGTACAGTATCCGATAAGTAACCCACCACCAGACTCCCACCTTCCTCTCGACTTCAACTATTGTTCTGTCGCTAAAGGCAACATCCCCAACTGCATACTCGCTTGCTTACGCAGTTAGAAACCTTGTCCTGAGACAGTCCCGATCCTTAAGTAAACTCAGTAAATCCCAATTACGCTTCTCTCCGCTTCGTCTTTAGAACCGAATAGAATTACGTTATCTTAATTACGCAAGCCGTTTTTCAATTTACAAGAGATATATATTCCAGGATTTATACAAGCAAGGACATCTACTATTAAGGGGTGCTGTCGCTTAGCGATATATTATTTCGGCTATGTAAAAGGGGGTAGAATCCTAGAAACCAATACGATTTGATGAACAACTTC
>JAJONI010000029.1:0-63148 GCA_022190145.1 Pezicula rhizophila
AGTGCGCATTTTGAATACTACAGCCCTTAAAACGCGTAAACATGAGCACGCTAGTCAAGGGGTGGACGCTCCAACCTGACCACCCCCTTCCGTACACCACTGCAGTGTAGTTCCTCTCCTTGCTCATCGTCTATGACCTCGTCAGCCCACTCTCGCATCGGGTGCTAACGGCGTTGGTGATGGTTAGACTGTGACGGTTGGACTGCAGGTCGGCCATCAACGGCCACGCGATGTTCTGCATCAGTGCAGCAGCTTCTTAAAATAGCAAGCGACGATAACAAACGCTACTTACTGTATGTACACTGTACAGTAATATAGCATCTCAGAAGAGAGAAAGTAGTGTATAGTACCTCCGTCGGTTCGTAGGCAAGGTCATGCGCTCTTGAAGTCTTGTTATGCATCAGCCATCTGTCATAAATAACATCCGCATAATAGGTTATTATGTGCCTGTCCGTAGGATCAGTAGACGTCCTCCGTTATAGAGTAGGATCAATTACTAGCCGACTTCAAGACTTACCGCCTCCTCCATTATTCACTAAGGGCTTCTGGAATTTGAAGTCCCAGCGCACTGGGACTTTGTCTGGTAAGTACGGGGTTCTGATACAGTAAACAGAGGCTGAGCATTGGGAAGGCGGGGTGCGTCTTAGCATTTGTTATGTCACGGTGAAATACGACTGGAATGTTTTCTTTGTCAGGATCCAAAGTGCTGACTTAGTCCGTCGCACGGCTGGCTCGCTTCTCTCCCATGCGCAATTCATCCGACTGCGCCGGAAGGATTTGACGATCATTAACGACTGTGCGGGAGGATCGGTACGAGTTGACCTGTCAGGGCTTCATTTTGAAGGCGCGCTGTAAGTATGCTATCCCACCCGAAACAATACCAGTACTATATACATAACAACAACGACGACGACAATGACAACAATAACAATAACAATAACAATAACAACAATAATAACAATAATAATGGTCACCGCTCTGCTGTAAATGTGCCGAAAGTCATGGGGCAGGGCAAGAAGAAGAAGATGATGGATGCTTCACTGTCCTGCTAATTGGAGACTGTGTAGCTGAAGCGAATACGGCGCCTGCAGCAGTTTGGTTTTGGAATTGGTGAATCAAGTCCCGATAATCCACATTCGAGACGATAACAAAGCGCTTACAGAGATATTGAGAAAAGAGGGTATTCAGGAGACTGCCTGTCAAGGCGTAGGCATTTTAGAGAGTGGTACCTGGTGTGCTGCGGTCGAAACCAAATAATGCTCCTAACCCTGAGTGGAGCACACACGGTAGAGCCCACGGTAGAGCCATTGGCAGCTTGTTTCTCTACTGTACCCAAGGACTGCCCTTCAAACATTGAGGACGCCGATCTACTCCCAACCGAGGCGACCAAGTCTTCTCTCAGAAGGAGAAACGGTCCTTACCAAGTTTCATGCTGAATGCTGAAGCAAGGAAGCAACGTAAGTAAAAAGGCAGACGTGTTGGACTTTGTGAAGTGACCAACCCCTTCTGAGCAGGCGGAGCAGGCCAGAGGAGAAAGAAGTCTGAGCGTGAACTGAAGCTCTTAGGGTAAATGACGACGCAAAGCCTGTGAAAATCAAAGTCTAGCTAGCGAGTTTAGGGAGCTGATGCCCGGCTGCGTACACAACAAACTATTCAGCTGGATCCTATCCACGGCCGTTGACGACGATAACAAAGACCTCCAACATCCAAACAGCTAACAGCTCGACCAGGTGAATAAAATGCGGACGCTGATCCCCCAAGTCAATACGAACTTCTCCCGAGTAGGTTTTCGCTGCAGGATCATAGCATCCGTCCAAGGCGGGAGATCTCCCCACGCCATACTGTAACCGCCAGGCCCCCTGAATTGGACCTCTTTTGCTACGAGCATAGAAGCGCCGATCAGGTGCAGAGCGTGGTCAGGTAAGGATCTACTCAAGGCGAGTAAGTTGCTCAAGTCATGTAAGTTATTGAAGTCAAGTAGTTACTTCAGAAAAGATGCCCCGTGAGTTCTATGGAAGTAAGCGACTCTCACTTTACTTGACCACAGATCCACATAACAGTTTCAAGCCCTACGGAAGGTGTTCTGGTTTCCGTAGAATAATACAACCCGAACTGTACAGAAGCGGTAAAATGATACCGCCATCAAGCAAACCTTCATACAGTAGCAAATTCAGGCGAGATTGTATATTAAAGCTGTCCTCTACCGTGCCTCGTGAACAATTCCCAAGTCAAACTCTTTATGATTGTCATCCAGATTATTCAAGAGTCAATAATAGCGTGATAAGGAGTAGAAGGTTTACCACCGCATGCCCAACATATCCTTTACGGAGATTCTCCATGGGGAAAAAGATCCTCACAGTCGAGCAATGAGAAGTCCACGGCCTAGCTCAAAAAGAGAGAGAGAGAGAGAGAGAGAGAGAGAGAGAGTAATGGAAACTACATCTACATTAGCGGTAAACACAAGCTTCGTTAGAAATCCTTATTCACCATTCAACCTCAAAAATTGAAGGCAGAATCGCAGACAGACAGGCCACTTCACTCCGACAACGATCCACTCCCATTCCGCATGTTACCAATCCCCAACCCCCTCTCCACACCTCAAACCCACGCCCTAGGAGATATATGTACTCCATGGAAAAGTCCCGTATAACATTCAGGTGAAATTCTTCGAGAGTATAAAAAAAAGCCGCTTTGTACAAGGCAAACTCCGCAACCCCCCTGTAAAACACATACACACACACACACCAAAAAGTTGAGAATATCTTCACCACCTTTTTCAATCAACCCTTACCTTACCGTATCCTGCCCTAACCCCGTGTTCCCCCGAAATGGAAAACCCACCAAGAAAACTAAAGCTGGAATTCTGAATACCCCCATTTCTATTCCTCTAGGCAACGATCTTTGCTTTTGCACCCAGACCAACAAACCTATCACCAGTATCCATCTCCCATGTCTGTCTGTCTGTCTGTGACAACAGTGTCAGCGCCTCATTCGTATCTCCGCCGTACAACGCCACGTATGATACGATATGCTTACTAGCTGACTAGTGACTTTGTATGCATAATGCAATAGAGAAGGAGAAGTACGGGAAGTCCTCACCAAGCCAATAGATAAAAATAAAAATAAAAAAAAACAATACGAATGCTTTAGAACTAGAGTAGGCATCAATCTTTCTCTCTGATCTGGTTTGTGATCGACGGTGAATGAAGTGGATTGTACAATAGGTCGATATATTACTTAAGGGATTGAATAGGTAAGACGGTGTAAAGATACATATCTATACTTTCTTAGCAAATATCCAATAACCAGTGCTTCCTTTACACGAAAGCCAAGTGTAGTTCACAAGCATGTGGACATGGATACCTACCATCTCTGCTCAATACCGTGCGCCATCTATTCTGATTCCCTCGTTGCCTTCAACATGACCTAGCCGGGTCAAATGGCCCCGGAAACCTCACAGTGAGGAGAAATATATCCTCCAATCTCAGCAAAGTTCGAACCGAATACCATAGGCGCATATACTTTGTACAGCAGCAGCAGCAACCTAACCTAATCATCCCTTGAACATGCCATACCACAACAAAGCACAAAATACCGAATCTTCCGTACAGAGCTGCTATTTCTGCGTTGGGACATGATACCACCAACCTCCCATCTCCAACCATGCAACTTAGTAGCAACAGTTCGAAATAACCAAGGACCAGGGTTCCATAGGCAAACATCAATTCTTTCAGTGCGAGAGAATACGACCCGCAGCGGAAACATTACTTGAAGATACTATAATTAGACAACTCGAAGAGTAAGTGGGATAAAGACGAGAAACGATAGGAGAATAAAAGAAAGTTGTTCTCGAAGCACTTCACATAGCGGAATGATTAGGCAGGATCGAAAAAGCTTATTCACAAACCACAAAGGCAATGGGAACATTATTTAAAT
Source organism: Pezicula rhizophila (assembly GCA_022190145.1). Taxonomy (NCBI): domain Eukaryota; kingdom Fungi; phylum Ascomycota; class Leotiomycetes; order Helotiales; family Dermateaceae; genus Pezicula; species Pezicula rhizophila. The sequence goes on from JAJONI010000029.1 coordinate 3,937, forward strand.
CTCTTTCCATTTGGTGGTCATGCAACAGAAGAGAACTGCTAAACTACTTATGCGATTCGCCCTCTTAAAAATTTGGCAGAACAAACCTCGTTGCAAGATACAGGATCTGCTAAAGCGTAGATAGTAGCTAGTAATCCACCCACCCCACAATATGCCAGTAGTATGCCACCAGTGCCTCAAGGTCAATTCCTTCCTTAGTCGTCAAGTCGCTCAAAATGGGATATCTATCTGAACTATCTAAAATGGTGTGGGAGATCAAGTGAGAAAACATTTCACTCGTCCTTGAAAAAGCCATATAAAATATCAGAACGAACGCTCTCCAAATGCAATATTCTCCGGCAGTATGCTCGCTCATTCAATGTAATTTTTCTGTCTTCCTCCCCAGGTGCGTCATGTCATTGCCTTCGTAAATACAAATATCAATATTGTTCATTTCGTTTCGCCTGCTTGCAAGATAACGCCCGCCCGCCGTGCCGTGGTATGATGTGTTGTGTGTCCTTAGAATCTTTCTGTCTGGAATGGTTCTGCTATTTACAAGTTGTAGGTGGTGCGAAGAGCGTTCGCGTCGTTGGGTGGGACTGAGCTGTTGACGAAGGAGGTGATGTCTGGGATTAAGGCTTTGTAAAGGCCTATTGTCTACAGCAGCCATCAGTCACCGTCTTGTCATCCATTGTCATTTAGTAGGGTAAGGTGTTCCACTTACATGCTGGAAAATCTGTTTTAAGTCATCTGTCAAAGGCGTCGCATAGGCTTCAGTCAGTTTGTAGCGAGCAATAACAGTGAAGAGATGAGCGAGCTCGCTCTCCATTGCCTGTGGATTGAGTACGACAACCAAGAGAAATCCCTTCATCGCAGTGGCCTTCTCCAACGTGTAGTCGACGCTCTTGATCGAATTCAAGAACGGTGCAGAGAAAGTTTTCAGATGAGGTGCTAAGAGTTCAGCATTCTGGAGGCCCAGTCTACCCAGAGCAATTGCTGCATTCTCGCTGACAGACTTGGGCACTTCGGGATTTCCCAATATCTCCAAAAATCGCAGTAAGAACTTGTCAACATGTGGGCCCAGCTCCTTCTGAGTGCATTGAATTGCAATCTCACCAGCTGACCAGCACGCATTGTTTACGACGCTGAATCCTGTATCAATCTGCTCTTCCATAATAGTGTCTAGATCTAGCTGTTGGAGCAGGATTGGAAGAAGAGTGGGGAGAAAAGGCTGCAACTGTGGAAAGACGTATTTTGCGCAGTCTCCGAGAAGAGCGTAGGATGATTGGCGCACATCATTCTCAGGACCTTCCATACAGAACCTCAGGAGCTCAAAAATTTGAGGCTGAGAGCCGGATACGAGCGCCGCAGACTGACCACCCTCAAGTGCTTGGATGATAGCGCTCAGGAGGTCCAAGCTCGTTACGAGAAAGTCCTTGTCAGGATTGTCTAAAATTGGGTTTGTGACAGCGGCTAAGTATTCCTCCAAGTTATGATGGATGATCTTAATGCATCTGTTGAAGACAGGAACCGCGAATGGCGCAAAAGATTCGCCCAGTGCCGTGGCCACATAAGACAAACACTCTAGGAGTGGGAAAAGCTCTCTTGACTGATCAGACACTTTGTTCCAACGCGTGATGAGGGCGGGCATTAGCAGGTCGATCAGTTGTGGTTTGGCTAGTCCGCGACCAACATGCTCTGCAAGTGTCTGCACACAATCGTAGAGAATAAACATATTCCGGTCCTTGTATTTCTCGAAACAACGGACAAATTGGCGCAGGATGGGCTCGCAGTATTGTGTGATAGATGGTCCGGCCTTCTCTTCTAGATGAGCAAACGCAGATGCACCAGCTTCCTGTACTCGCTTGTTGGTATCCAGCATTTTCATCAAGATACCTTCCATCATAGGTTCAAAGAACTGCGCTCGCAATTCTGGAGGGTTTAGGTTGGCACCCCAAGAAGAGTATCTACCCAGAGTCCAGCAAGTAATTTGTCGGACGAGAGGTTCTGGATCGTTGAGTAGAGACAACAAGTATGGAACAACCTCTGGTAGATGAGGCGTAACGGCATCCATACAGCCCTCTGCAACGGCCCCAAGAGCAAGAACGGCAGATTCCCGATATTGCCAGTCCTTATGTTTCAGGTTTTCCATCAGATATGGTAAGATGCTCTCAAAGACAGGTCCACGGAAGTCCGTTGCAAAGACGTCTAACGCTGCAGCGGAACACTTTCTGAGATTCCATCTATCCTCTGGGTTCCCATCGTCATCATCGTCATCGAACTCCTCAATCTCTCCATCATCGAGATCATCATCTCCTCCATTGAGCTTTGCATAATTTCCAGCACCCTGTTCATCTTCGCCGCCTTCGCCATTTGTAGTACGGGCACTCTTGCTCTTTGCAAAATGTGGCTTTATATCCTCTTCACGATCCTCCTCGTCTGCATCATTACCACCACCCTCTAGCATGGCTATATCCTCGTCGCTATAAACCATGCTTTCAAGCAGAACGGGAATAATCTTGTTCAGATAGGGTGCGAGTGACTTCCAAAGTTGTTGGTGCTCACCAACCATTAGCCAAAACTCAGCAGCATCGCAAGCTAGGTCCTCATCCTCGACCTTTCGCTGCTGAGAAATGATATAATCGACAAGATGTGGAATGTGAGGCAAGATCTTGTCCGCACGAACCTCAACAATCTGTACGAATGCCCGACATACTTGCCGCCGAACATCTGAAGATTCGTCATTGGCCAACTGGAACAGACGCTGTAGGAAAGCGTCCAAAGAGACCAGTAATGCTTGAGGCTTCTGAGGGATAAAAACATTGATGCTGGCTAGAGCTAATGATCGAATCTTTGGCCTCTCATGTCCTGTGAAATCGATAAGCTTTGGGATGATGACCGTGAGCGGTCGTTCTCCTTGATAGTCTTTGTCTAGAATCTTTTTGTTGTCCTCGCAGACTTTAGCTAACGCAGCCATTGCTCCTTCTTGTGCTTCTGGTGTAACTGTTCCATTCTCATTGCCAATTAAGGCTAGCAATTCGGGCAGAATTTGTGGCCAGCTTAAGATTCCACCACAGCTGAATATTTCCGTAATGATATTTCCAGCTAAGCTTCGTATGGCCGGGTTTTTGTCTTGTAGCGCTAGAGGTACCGACGAACGAACGAGAAGCATGCTCTCCGGTGGAATGTTCTTATGGCCAGTCCTAATATTGTTCTTCAACATCACCGCGGCCGCTGATCGCACGGCATGGTATTCTTCGGGGCTATAAGGCAAGCCCGACGGAGCCTGTGTGCTTGAAAATAGATAGGTGAGGTAATTGTTGATTTCCGGTCCAGATTTTGCTTGAGCAAGCATCTGCATCGCAATGACATAGGTTAGCACACAGATCCTTCAAGTCGGCAAGCATATTCTGATCTGTGTCCCAACAAGAAATTGACAAAAAGACTCACAATCTCTGCATTCTTCTGGGCATTCTTGTTGTGTCCACTCAAAGAGTCTCTCAACCAGGACGACAATTGCCGCAAAGGCTCCTCTTGAGGCTGCCAAGCCACAACCATCTTGTCTTTCTAGAGCCTTGTCTGATGTTGGACTTTCCAACAACTTCTCCAAGGTCTGCAGGCACAGTGTATGGGTCTCGGTGAATGGTTCACGGTCGCACAAGATTACTTGTGGTACTTCAGATAAGGTGGATCGACATCTAGTGTAAGGCCACAATGATCAGCATTTATCTAATTTCTGGAGCCATTGCGACTTCAGCAGCGCAAAAGCCGCGAAGATTTTGACTTACCAATTTCAGATGCAATAGGGCGTTGGAGAGATCGAGTGTGTTATTGTTGTGGTGGTTGGTTAACGTGGATTGTTTGTGTTGTTGGTGGGGGGAAGAGCCACAGATTTCGCGGGCAACTCAGCTGCACTGCACTACCAGGGCTATTGATTTATTCGCCGGCAGTTGGCGCGATAGAGTTGTGAAAATCTCAGATCGAGGAAATAATAATGCGCAATTTCCAGAGTGTTGGTGGGGTGCCGAGAGGGCAGCTTTCTTCGGAGTCGTTCTGCCACCTTGCTTGCGATCAAGGTTCGCTTGCGGAAAGGTTTGACTTTTTGAATTCGCTCTGGGTGAAAAACACTCCTCACGACAAAGAGAGAGAGGGGCAAAAAAAAAAAAGCAGATTACTCTGGCCACTACAGAACAAATATTTATGGGCAATACTAACAGTCGCTCTGCAATCATCAGATCTGATTGAGATGACCGTCAAAACATTGTAAGACATGTGACACGAGCTAGCACAGATGTAGTTCGAAGGCGTACCTAGCTGATGGCTGGCCTGGGGAGTGAGAAAATATTAGTATCCTGAGAGCCCTTCTTCAAATCAAGGAAGCCTCTATCGAATTCTTTTGCAAGACTTGCTGGTCGACCGAGCAGTGAGTGAATGATATACCGTTAAAGCACAACTCTCTGTCCCGTCGACGGATACCATACTTCTTCTAGTCTGCCCTTAGAAGTTGCCAGATGAATGTTTTGTAACTACTGTATGAACCTAGGTTTTCTTCGCCTAGCATACTGTAAACCTACTGATCGATGTCTTTACACCGCGAGTGGTGTAGCCTACGTTCCATAATCATGCTCGAATACCTTGTGTTACCAATGTCCTAGTATTCACCTTGAAGTAGATGTGCATCGATACGTACTACAAGGCAAACCTGCCGGTAGCACCAGCCAAGTGCCATTGTTTGTGAACTGATATTTGTATGATTTGTCCTACAATAATCAGGGAGACGGTTATTGTCAGGCACCTTGCAGTGACACATAACGGTTACTCAAAGAAGTGGTACTACCTCAAATCAGTATTCACGATGATTTGACCAAGACGATAGGTGGTGGCCTTTTCTCTCATGCCAATCATCTTTTTGGTGGATCGCAGCCTGGGAATAGGATGACACTTTCTGTGCACCATCTGATGCTTCGAAATCTCGAGGTGATCGACTCGAGTATCTGCCCAGTTTCCGGGTGTGCTCTAACCTCATAGAGTTGTTTAGCCCATCTCCACAACCAAGTCCCTTTTCGTTGAAGATTTGGCCTTTCTCAGGTGCTGTTAGTTCCATTAACAAGCTCCGGGCGGTTGCTTTCAACTTCCTCCATAACGACCTCTACGACCTTCTTAAAGCCCTCCATTTCCTCCTCCACAGTACCTCCCATACCCGCACTGGAAAAACTGATGCTGTTTCCCACGTATGTAGCTTTGCCCGTCTTCCTGGCCAAGAGCTTTGCCAGTCTTGTTGTGAACTCGAGCGACGATTCGTACGTGTATAACGGAGTTGAAAGGGTCTGGCCGGTGTTTCTTCTCTGAAGTAAGATATTAGTTTTTAGGTTAATCTGTGGTGTGGAAGAAAAGCCTACGTCTGGGAGCGCGTAAACAAATGAGCCTAATGGGGCTGTTGTAGAAGTATCTCCACTGAGCGAAGTCGTGAGAAATAGCAGTAGAGATGTGGGGTTGACTGTGAGATGGATGTGGATTCTGGTCTCTGGTGCCTTGGGAAGAGGAAACGACAGTTGAATTGGTTGTGCTGATGATTGAACATCTAAAGCTTGGGAGTTTGCCATTATGAAAGGGTTGATATGAACGGTGGTGGTTCACCTAGTTATGTTTGAATACTGCTGCAACATACATTCGTACAGAGTACAGTATTAGGTACACCCCCGGGTGGGCACATCGTGCTGGCACCACGTCTGAAAATCCCATCATTCTCCATCACTTTTCATTCTTCTAAGCATGGTCTCTGCCTATGCTTAGAACATCGCTTTTCAACATTCTGCTTATCCCAGCTCCGCCTTTTCTTGACGTTTCTACAAACAGGGCAGATCTACGCTCCAGGTGGTGCACTTTCAAGCCCTGCACACGTCCTTCAACACAGGAGTTAGTATTCCTGAAATTTGCTTGGGTATATGAAACGACGATTTAACGTACCTATGAAACCATTCATATGGATACGAAGGACTATCGCAAGCGGCCATCAAGCCGCCTTCGGCACGCTGGCAAAGACAGTAAGCCTTTCCTGATTATCATAATAGTCACTGTCACGATCATCCTCAGTCGTCTCAGATGGAGAAGGCTCTGCGGTAGAAATCTGGGAGGCATACTGTGGTGTAGAGACCTCTGCGACAGAAGTCTGTATTGCTAAATTTGCAGAGGTGTCTGGCGCTTGTATTCCAAACTCACTTCCTGCCGGTTGATCTAAAGCGGGAACATCAGTATCTGTCATCATCATTATCTCCTTGTTTCCTGTTGAAGCAAAACTTGACCAGCCATGCCCACACTTGATTAGTGCAGAGAGAGTTTTGAGGGCCTTTCCTTTGTCAGTTTCATTGTTGTGTTATTTGAGTTATAGCTAGTTTGAGAGTTACAGGAAGGTTCGTAGCGAATATTTGATAGGGAAACGTTCTGTGTAACAACAGGACTAAGTGGTACTGGGTTGTCATCACTGGTGGCACCATCCTCGGGGTAGAATTCGGGTTGTTGTATTTTTGTACTTGTGTAGTGTTTAGGTAAGCTTACGACATATATTGCTGCACTAGTAGCGAGTGTGGAGGGCTGGGTCTGTACCCAGAAGCATGTGTGTAGTCTTCATATCCTTGCGGCAAGAGAGACGCGCCTTTCTGAGATGACTGGGCGGCAGATACTCGAGGGGGCTTGCGATATTCGTGTGTAACTAGATGACCTCCTGGTCGGTCTTGCTGGGAGGTAGTTAAGTGAGTGGTGGATTTGTATACTTGCTGCAAAATTAACTGTCTTAACTGAGACAATTGGTTGCCTGAAGCTTGTACAGTTTTGGGGCGGGCTTGTGGTACGAACCGCTGCAGCAGTAATTGAGGTTGTTGGCAGCTTGGGGCTTGTGTGGCTGTCAGAGGTGCATGTAGTGTGGATTGTTCCGCTCGCTGAGCTGGTTGATAGTTAGATGTGCTATTTTATGTACTGTTCTGGTCCTGTTTGCTGCTGTGGTTGAAACTGATATACCCAATGGTTAGGAATCCATTGGGATACTAGATTTGACTGGTGTACCTGTGCCCTGGATTGTTGATGTGGTTGTTGTGCTAATCCCTGGTAGCCGTGTAGTTCCGACATGATTTGCTACTGTGGTTGAAGTCGATATGCACAATGGTTAGGTATCCAATGAGAAGCTAAATTTAGCTGGTAGTAACTAGGGATCAGGGACGAGTTAGCTTAGAGCACGGGACATGGACTAGGTTCAACTGTAGAGTATCATGGGATGCCCTGGAATGAAATTGCACGGCATACTATAACGTTTTCAATAGGTGATTAAATTTTAGTCGCCAAATCAGTGCAATGCTTCACTTCATAGATAGTAAGTCTCAAGCATGATACTTCATGCCTTTTCAATCGACTACTATGAGTTCTTCTCTCTACAATTCTTGGAAATGGTAGAAAGAGCTCTTCAATCGAGCCATGCAGCCATGCAGTGCCCTGGGCTCTCTTGCTCTTTTCTTGATACAGTGTACTTCTTCAAGTATATTGAGTTCTGCAGAATGTAGGTTCGTTCTCTCTTCATTTCCTTCTTTCCAATGTACACTCAATTACCCAACTGCACTTACTAGATTTCTTATGACATGCTCTTTGTTGTGATAAGCGAGTACAACAAAAATTAACATTAAACAGAAAGCTATTGAGTAGTCGCCATCAAGTTGCACTGACCTAGATATCTAATCAAAGGAGAAATCCGTCCGTGTTTCTACCAATCACATAGTGAAGCAGGAAGAGAAGGGAGAAAATTGGATACAAACCCTCGTGTCCTCCAACCTTGCCTCCCACAGCTTCAAAGACATTTGACTGTAGCAAAGAAGGCAGCAATTGAGGAGTATAGGTTGACAGCGACATCCACGAAACTCTCGAGGAGATCTTTAGGGGTTAAAGTAGTATTATCCTATTTGTATGTGACTGTAAATTCATTGATCTTTGAAGCTTGAAGCAAAATATTCTAGTTTTAATCTGACAGTAAATCCTTTGAAATCCATTGATCATTGACAACAGGCCAAATAATGGTAAGTGAATATGGCACTTTTCAAAGCTCTACATATATAGCTTTCTCATAACAAAGATGTCTAGTCTAATCTGATATACTGTGAGATCCAGATCACATTATCAGTGCTCCTCTACTCAGCCTTGTGTTCGGAATATTGCCACGAAGAGATCTTGGTGCGAGGCTCCACCATGTTCTGCGCGGTACTAGAAGAGTCGCGCTTACCACTTTCCTAATCTGCTCTTATCTATTTCAATAGACGGACTACCTCCAGCAAACAAATCAAAGAAGGAGAATTGGAGCAGTGGTAGCTCGTTCCCTTCGCGCCAAGGGAGATAGGCATACATAGGCGGTTAGAATGCTCCAGATCTACGTCAAATTTTCCTATAGTGCATCAGGTTGTGCTGGTTAGAAAAGATTAGAAATAGAGAAAAGCCAGAAATAAGTGCTAGGGTTGCGAGTCGACTCATTCAAAGAGGAGTCTTTGGTAGGAAGCAAGACAGGTCTCAAGCGAGCGAGAAGACTAAGAAATATTAAGTACCCAACTTGATGGGTAGACAACTAATCTTCACTATCAAACTCTTGGCCAACTCCCAAAACAGTTCATCATCCTCAATGCTCTCCTCGCTTAGCTAAGAGGCTTCGCTTCATCATATTCAACTTCAATCACTGATCCATTTGACGAACACAAAACACTCTCACTGACTATCGTTATTCAACTTCGATCAACACACACTTTCGTCCCATCATCCTCTGAAACCATGACCATGGAAAGAATCATGACTTTCCAGAAATCGAAGAGAAGATCTTTACTCCATGCCTCGAATGGAACGGAAAGACACTAAAATTAACAATCGCAACACAGCTAGATAGACAGTTCTACACGGACGCTATGTATGTGTTTTACGCCACCAACTCTTTTGTACTTTGCTCTCGAAACAAGTTCCGATTCGGAAATCTGGGGAGGGGAGGCCCTGGATGGAGTTCGAATGGTAGAAATTAAACAGAAATATGTATCTCCATATTTCGAGAGCGTGTGTAGTGACTATACTTTAGCTTCCACCAATCCCATGAATTCTAGCAGCAGGAGGAGGTAGAAGAGGAGTGACTCAACGTCTGTGAGCTTGGCCTTTTGCTAGTGCCATACTTAGATTCGAAAGTCGCTTTCGATCCGATAGCTCGTATGGGCTAAGAATCTCACTGAACTCTCCTTTTCAATCGATATCCACAGCATTACCAAATCTATCGAGTTTCTGCCTGGATGGTACCAACGGATTTCTAAAGGCCACCGAGTTCGGAAAATCAGCTTTGAAGCCTACTTGAACAAATTCCGGAAAAAGAAAGGGGAGATTTTTTGCTGAAGACCTTACTGATGAACTGTTTGTTGCATTGAGGATGCGCTTGGCACAAAAGTTAAGGTCCTGAGCGACCAGGTTATGACAAATAGTGGTGGGCACTTCCACTCGCTGAGAGTTTAGGGTTGGGATGCAGGTCTAGGAAATGTTCTTACTTGGGTAAACAGGTAATGTACTAGATGGGTGGACTTAAGTCACAGGGCGGTTTGGAGAACTGAACATGCGAGGCTGTGAGAAAGTGAGAGCGAACTGAATCGGCGGCATAGATTTCCAAATGGGTTGCCAGTTTGAATTACTTAGAAGAGATTAACCATTAATCAAACTTAATATTAGAAATTTTAGTAGTATGAAGTCTGCGAGAAGTATTGCTATTAGAAGCTGTGAAGATGAACCTTTGCTAACCTCCTACCTGCTCAATTCTGCGGGGGCGTAACCAACACGCTCGGAACTTAGGACTGGGATACGAGTCTTCGAAACGGTCTTGTTTTGGGGAAGAAGTAATTGGTTGGCTTAAGTCATGCGGTGGTTATGAGAGCAGAGAATGCGAGAATGTGAGAGCGTGTTCTGAGTTGTCGGCAAGAACTTAAAGGGTTGATCAGTTTGAGTTTCTAACTTAGATTGTAAGTAACTCTAAGCTTGAGGAGCTCAGTAATCAACGGATCGTATTACATACTGCAATCGAGAGTTGTGAAACTGAATTTTCAGTTAGTTTCTGAGTTGTTCAAGTTCTTCTTGTATTTTCAATTGATTGAAGAGAGCGGCTAAGCGAGATTTTTGCCAATTTCGATATGAGGACAGCAAGACAATTCCGGATAATTGGCAAAGCCATTTTTAGAGCAACTTCCTGCTATGTTACCGAATGCGATAGCTAAAATTTCGGTATCGTCCAACAGAATACATATGGCCTCACATACGAAGGTATAGCGCATAAGTATTCTAAATTCTACCATAATTACCACTCTGAAATAGACCTAGACTAACTAGTTCTCGTAATTCTACATCTATAAATCCGGTAATCTCTTTCCATCCCAGACCAGTAACTAAGTTAGAACTTGCAATACCGTACTAATTGGTCTATAAGACATCATTTTGTCTATTCAGATGATTTGAGTAACTCACTTGATCAGGGCAACTTGATCTGGGTGGCTCATTTAATCTAGGCAATTCACTTAATTGAAGGAACTTAGTTGACTTAGATGACTTAGTTGCCCCAATGAAAATGATCTCTGAAAAACCAATTCGTACGGCACTTAGGCGTTGTAGCGTTGTACCTTCGTAGCGAGGCCATTCGGTCTCCCCAGCTTCTACAAAAGACTTGCACTCTAGGTTTTGCGTTCCTCTAAATTGTAAAGGCAATAAAGATGATCTTTCATGGACGCAAGCTCCGAACCATCACCGAAGTTAGGACGGCTATCCACGGAAGTAAGCTTCCCGATTGTACTTCCACAAATATCAGAACCGCAAATAGAAACCTGCGAGCACTGTTACACTTATCGACGCTTCCCCACACCTATATCAACAGTACAGTGCCAGAACAGAGTTCAAAGGGATGACAAATGCAAGACTTTCCGTTACACTAGCACGACTGGTACCGTACAGAGGTACATCCACATCCTGTCTACCAGGTCCATGATATAAAACAGTTAGCTCAGTTCGCTGCCGGAAACTTACATCGGCCGAGCAAGCCATATTTTAGTTAGTACAGTACTAGTGGTTCGAGATCATAGTAAGGAACTGCTAGTGAAAATGGTATCTCCACTGAGGAAACAGATCCGATTCAAATTTGATACGTCACAACATGTGAGCATTTTGTTCATCCCTTAATTACAGAAGAGGTTTTTCTATGATTAGTATTCTGATATCATCCATACGCTGTCAAGTATATGACTAACGAAAATACTTTTGAGTGATAGCTATTTATCCCTTGTCAAGGAAAACGAAAATGTAGACGAGAGTTCCTAAACACTCTGCACGAGGACACACTACAGACAGTCCTGCGACTGAAATACGACGAAACTGAATTATTAGCAGGTTTTATTACTTAGAGCTCCTGATAGTACAAATCAACAACAAGGTTACGTCTGAATAGATGAAATGCGGAGCACGTTCTTTAAAATCGTTGTAGCGTAACTCGTAAAAGGCAGCCAATCGAAAAATTCAAAGCAAAACAATTAAGGCATCTCGCCTAAAACGTGTGGGTTTCCATAAGATCATTTTCTTAAGATGCCCCAACCCAAGCTTGCCACAGCTCGGTCGCGGGGAGCTTTCCTAATCTGAACGGAAAAGTCCAAAAAAGTTCAAAAAAGTCCAAAATAAACCCCAAGACGGCCCAGCATTTCAACCCTTAGCGAAGATCATATTCAGACATGTTTGCAAAGGCAGCAAGCCATGTCTGTCATCTCATGATGAGATGGCAATCTTCCGCGATTCCGGCGACGGTTCTCACCCGGAACGAAACGGGGTAAAATGCATGAATAATGGAGACAAGCCGAGAGCGTTTCTTTCGGACAAGGAACCCCAGATGTCGGGATAACATATTCCAAATTTGACTACATACAGCACAACAAGACAGCGGGCGGGCAGGGCAGGGGCAGCGGCAGGAAACTCGCACGAACCATCTCCCAGTGCTCCCCTCCCCTCCTCCCCCCCCCCAGATCGTTCCCGAAAGCATTATTATACCTACCTATACTAGATATAAACTTTAAGAATGCAGAAATAGTACAACGTATCTCTCTGTAAGGAGATACATGCTGAACGAAGTATTCGATGAGACGATCTCCCAAGCGTTTGTTTGCTTGAAGTAGTTTCAAGCCGACGGACACTCCCATCCATCCATCCATCATTTTGAGTTTTCTCTCATGGTTTGTTTCCCCGTCTCCAGAGTATCTGAGGGCACGATGCAAAGGGGTTTTGGGGGGTGGGTTCGGGGGGAGGGACACTTGTGCGTCAAGTCAAGAACAGATATTCCAAATAGAGAGTCAATGTCTTTGATGATATATCATGTTTCGAGGGGAACTTTGAGGTCTCGAGATGCACTGCCCCGCTCTAAGCGCAGAGTGCTGCTGTCGAGTCGTCGAAAGATGGCGCTGTCGCTCTCCGACCGAAACCTTCATTCATCCAGATATGAATTGGAGAGACTTTTTTTTTTTCTTTCTCAAATTTTTATGCAATATGTGGAGGCGATTATACCTTTTCTCTATTCAGCTGCTCCAGGATATCGGATCTCAAAGGAGCAAGTTACCCACATATAGCAGATATGCAGAGGCGTAATAATGCGGGTTCTTTCTGTTCAACAATAGTCCTTTCGGTTTAATAATAATCCTTTCCAACATTTTTCTGCAGCTAGTTTCTATGCGGTTTACATCCCCGGTAATATAAAATTTTTACAAGCTAATAAATTGGTGGTGGCATCAGAATGAAACCTCGCCTACGGGAGTGCTGCTGTCAAACAGTTGAAGGATGCTTTGGGGAGTGAATGAAACTGGTACGAAGTAGTAGAATAGATACTCTCCGTACGCAGTAGTCCTCTCACAGGTGCAGAGCGAAAAGGGCCGCTTGACCGTTTGATGGCGATTTCGCATATATGTCGTCTAATATCTACTATAGGCAGGGGGGGTGACCTGATCTGCCGGCACTCGCCAGACAGACCGACAGACAGACGGACAGACAGACACAGTCTGGTTTGGTTGATAGGATAGGTTCGCTGGACAAGGATGAGCTTGAGCTGCTTGAAACTTGAAACACACATCTTGCTCGGACCGTGGATCGCTGACCGGAGGTGGCTGAATCGAAATCGATTCTATCGGTGATCCTTCTGCACTGCACCGAAAGGAGAGTAGTGAAAGAATAGATGGATAATAATAACACAACCTACTTACTTACTTACTGTACTTAATTAACTTAACTGTAAGTATGATGATGGGCGGCACATCCTGAACGAGGATCATGGGGAGAAGGTTTATGCGGTCTCTTCCAGAAACCTTCAGATAGAGAGAGCAAGAATAAGAAAAAGAATAATAATAACAATAATAATAACAATAATAATAACAATAATAACAGCAACAATAATAATACAGCCGGTGTCACCCGTGATAAGCGCTGAAGGAGGTGGTAACAAAACAGTCACCTGCGTCTGTATTGTGTTCCCCTTACGTCTCTCTCTTACGTAGATACTGTCCGTAGGCGCCAGAAGAATAGGCTACTGAGCATCATGTGAGCGCGAATAAAGCTCATCGTCGTTCATCATCGCTCAAAAGCAAGCTGGAGGCTGATCCCGTCCATGATATGATGATGATCACGAGATGTGTTGTTGATCAACGGCTTGGCCGAGCGGCGGGCGGTTGTGTTCAAAAATATGAGGCGAAAGACTCGTTGAAAGCTTGCTGCACTCAGCCTCAGCCTCAACCACACACCTACTGTACTACTGTACTACTGTCGGTCGGTCGGCATTTACTACTCGCTAACCTAACCACTAATTACTGTTTGTTGTCCAGTAGTGTGTGCCCTTTCCAGGTTTTTCCTCCTCCCCTAAAAATCCAAATTTAGAGGCAGGCATGCACCCGCCACAGAAACACACTGTACAGGAGGTAGCAATAATACAGCAAACACCAGCAACACAGAAACGTGACTCGTAGCAACTGGCGCTCGCAAAGCTTCTCTCTTTCTCTCTTTCCCTCTTTCCTCTACACACTCCACTCCACTCCACTTCACTCCACTATCAGCGCTCCCAGTTTTTTTTTTTTTTTTGGTTTTTTTTTGGTTTTTCTTGCCACCACTGCTTCGCATACCAGCGCACAGTGACTACTGCGCGACTTTTATTGTACTGTACTTCCTGCGCTGCACGAGGGAAGAGGGAATGCCTAGGCGCGCATCTCGAGCAACGGTGTTCCCAGAAACACGAACTCTACAACGCCTCCACTTTGTCCCTTTTTTTTTGTGCCTCACCATTATTGTTTCTTGCGACCTGTCGTGAGTTGAATGGCGGCGGATGGCGGTTCCCACATGCGAGCGAGATGGAGACTCAGTGACTCGACATGAATACTGCGCGGTACTACTGGTACGGAGTCGTACCGTACTTCGTACGTGCGCGTATAGCTGTCATTATTACTGTCGTCCCCCCCGGCGATCCATTATTCTGATCTGATCTGGTTGGTATAGTACTACGTTCTAGCTTTCTCTTCTCGTGTGTGGGCTAGAAGCTTGAGAGATCCAGCTTGATGCCTGGGTCGTTGAATGATAGAGCTTTTCAATATCCTGATTCGTTACCTGTCGACCGAGACCCTTTGACGAGAAAGCTCCTGGGAGCACTGATTCGCCCAGCCCAAGTCACCCAGAATGCCACTAGCCAGGATTTCTCACTAACCTCCTTCAAGAATGGGAAACGACAGGTCAGCAGAGCAGCTCAACGTTCTTCTGGTACGACAAGTCTTCCAGGGCCGTTGCCATCCGAAAATACACCTGTTATTAAAACTCACGGTCGTCGTTGGCACGAGGAGGAGGACCAAACCCACGAGCTTTGCGGTTGGTCAACAGTTACCCCAGATCAGATTCAGGAGAGGCGTCGAAGCTACTGATGCAGGAGCATCCTATTCTGGCATCAAGAGACCCAGGCGGCGGCCAATACTGCGACTTCCGAGACTCGACGTCGACAAGCCTGCAACATGTGGAGGTCTACAGAAGCTCGCTCTCGTTATCAAAGGAGTCCTATCCATAAGATCCACATGAATAATGGTACTCAAATCATGTTACTGAGGGAAGGACAGGTCTTGATTCTTGGATATTGTGTTTCATCTCAGCAAGCTAATAATTACCATCATGCCTCTTTTGAGGATTGTGCTGCGCTGCAAATGCGATGCGCTTTTCTGCAAGTCATCGACGGCAACATCACCAGCATATAGTCGCATCAGCATCTGGCCGAAAGAGAGGCCAGCGGCTGTGGCCGCTTTTACTGTATGGGTGAGTGTCCGTGAGATGTATGCTCTCGAAGCTTTGAAGTCTTCCATCGTGCCTTCGACGGAGTATTTCCCAAGTCGCAATCTTAGAGGATCTTCAGCCCTAATCGCCCTTATTCCTTCCTCTCAAGGTAGGGTGTAAGTTTCATATGGCCAAATTCAGTACTATCACTGGCAGAGATGATCTCCTGCAATTTCGCAGCAATCTTCACAGGCTGATATGAGTTGAAACCCGGACGAATTGGGGCGACATTTTGACGGCCCCGGGATCTGGGAAGTACAGAACAGCAAGGGGACCAGGGTCGCGGCGTAGTTGAACGCACGACCATTTTTATTCTGGCAGCGCCCCAGTAATAGGCGCAATACCTAAGCTCCCTCCCTGTAAGTAAGTCGCCCATCCATGGACCATGACCATGACCATGATCATGATGCCATGGCCCTAGCTAGCCAGCCAAACCTAACTGCCCTGCTTGCCTCCTGCTCCGGCGCCATCTCGTTCAGCTTGCCTAGGCATGGAAAAAGGTCCTGGGTTACTTCTTTTAGTCAAAAGTATGCATCCGTATGCAGAGGCCTGCAGCTGCAGTAACCTGCATGTGCACAGCCGCACACAAAAGACTGAGGGTGACGAGAGAGACACACACAGAGAGAGGAGAGGGAGAGAGAGAGAGCGACCGCCGCCGACCGACAGGGCTTTTTTACAATCGCGAAGAAGTACAGGGCTCGCCGGGTCAGTCCCGCACCCTAAGCCTTGCTAATCGATCTACTATATCACCCCACCATCTCCCAGGTAAAAGCGACTTTTCTCTTTCCTCTCTTCTGTACGATTATTCGTCGGTACCTTTTCCCTCTTGTTTAAGGCGCGCAAACTAATTCCCTTGTCTCGGGACCGCCAAACAACTACTCCTATTCTTTCATTGCTCTACATTTTATTTGTGTTTCCCATCCCGCTCCTCTTTTTTTCGCAAAGAAAAAGCAACCCGACATCGCTTCGACCTCTCGTCGCCTATTCTCGAGGTAGCCGCTCCCACATACTCGAACACGAACCATACAATGCCTCCTCAACTCCTACCCGCCTCGGCGGCAGCGTTTGCGCCTCGAGCAGCCTCTGTCAATGTCGTTCTGAGTTCAAAAGTTGAGCCCTGGTTAACACAAACCCTGAAGCGCATAAATCGAATCAAGCGTCCTCTCAACAGCGTCCCACAGCACCAGAGATGTTTAACAGAAACATTATCCTCGTCAACTGCCATTTGGACAATCAGCTCGCTCATGCTCCAAAAAGCACCAGACGCAGATTTGCGCAAGGATTCGAATCCGTTGATGGAGGCTCTGTTCAACTACCAACTCGTCCACATAGAGGCGTATATAGTGCATGTCGACATGGTTTTGCGCAATGAGGTCGCTTTCAAGCTTACTCCAGACTCAATCGAAGCACTTATAGAGTACCACAAAGAGATTCATTGTGTAGATATTGCAGCCAACACCTACAACTGGTCTGAGAAGGAGCTACAAGTCAAGAAGTTGCACGAGGAATTTGTTCAAGCTATCAACAAATTTGTCTACCGAACACATGTTTCTGCATTGGAAGGATTGGAGGAGGATGGTGCTGGCGAATTGTTGTGTGGAAAGAGCGAAGAGGTCAAGAACAACATTATGGGCCTCTTCCTCCCTCTGTTACCGCCTCCACCAAGGATTGTGGACGTCGTTCGGCCGCCACCTCTGTTGCCCAGCTCCCCAGCAGGCGCAAACTGGTGGTCACAACCGAGCATCCCGACTTCGGTGCCCGCTCCAGTTGACTCATGGAGAATGGTACCATCAAGCCCAAATACGACGTCCTCGACAGACTCGCAGTCGTTATGGGCCAGCATGGGACTGGATCAGATACAACTTCCATCTCCCGCGCCGTCTTACAGTCAGCCATACTCTACAGCTGGTTTATATTACAGCTCACCTCAAGTCACGGCATCAATTCCTTCCCTCCCATTACCCAGTATGTTAGCGCAACAGCAATGTGGCGTAGGCATGGGTTACGGGGGATTCGGCTGGGATAGATATCAGGAGTATGCAACGACGATGTGACAATCAAGGCCGAGTACTTCCACGAACTACTCTATTGCCCACTCAAGGTACTAGCGCGGGCACCAACGATACTCTCCATGGACTTCTTTCACATTGTACACAACTCTGTTGAGGCGACTTTAGCGGCATTTTGATACCTCCAGGGCGGCAGGCATTTCGGCGTTTGCATCAACATCAGCGAGTGAGCGATATTTTGGGAACATAAAACACCAACTCCCTTCTCTCCTAGTACATATTTTTTTTTCTTGATACCATTCCCTTTGTCATCTGATATTTTAGCGTAACGAGTTATTTTGGGACTTTTTTTTTTAGGCTGGGTTCGGTTTCAACTCATCAGCAACACGGTCGCAAGCACGACCTTTCCTTTCTTATATCGCATATGGCAGGACCGGGCGGCGGGGTACATTTAAAGCATTTTGGCTATCAAATAAATAAAGTCAGCGAAAGATAGAGAAAGGGAATACGCAGCAATGCACGGCGCGTCTGGATTTTTGTTTTCCTTTTTATATATCTTGATCAACCACCACTATCATTTTTCTTGTTCGTTTGTCTTACGGATATGGATATCATACACAGGACTTCTTTTCTTTACGACTTTCATTTGTCATGATACATCACGATCTCTTTTACGGCTTGATGTCTTTGGATAGGGATTCTGGGATGGCATTCATGATGAATTGGAAACACGTTCAAGAAATGAGGAAATGAACTGAAACTCATACCGGGCCAGAAGGATCTGCGAGTCGGATCTTTCTAGTGAGCACGCAAGCGTGTTCAGCAAACGACTTGATGCCATCTCGATCGATTGCACGGGGGATGGATCAACAAATGACGATACGACATAACGACCGGTTCGCTATAATGTTTGTCAAAACCTGCCCTGATATCCCAGGGCCCCCCTACTTATCTCTCACGATCATCTGCTCGTCGCCACACACTCGAGCACCGAACGTTATGGACAATAACCTCCTGCGAGTCGGGAATCTTGGACATGACGATGGAACTGGATGTGCTGGAGGCGAGTCGAGTTTCTGGGGAGTATGGAAGTGTGGCTCAGGATAGGCAAGGCTGTAGGTCATCTCACTATATTCTCACAGGCTAAGAAATTGGTTCTGTGGGAGCGCTTCGTGCACTGCTGTGCAGTCGTGGGGCATGAGATGCTGGGTTCGCTGCACTGATTGTAATACCATCAGTCCTTTGCCACTGGTGGCGAGGACTGCTGGGATTGCTTGATTGCTTGGTTGGAAGGGAAGAGGACAAACCCTTATTCTAGTAGTAACAGTAATTGTGAAAGTCCAGCTACCTTTGAGAAAATCAAATACAAAAAAAAAGATCATTTGAAACTACTATACCCTCTCTTCCCCTGCTACTCACGTTCTTCTGTTCGCAACACAAAGATTCTCACATGTCTACTACAGCTCCTTTGAATATCACTGGAGAAAGGAAAGTGGAACCGAAACAGGGAACGAGCTGAGACTGCACTGCACGAAGGGTAAGCATCAGCCTGGACTCTGTCGGGATATTTCTCAATTGGTCTATTTTCGATTGAAACGAAACTTCCTCCGGAGAGGTTTACGCGAGTATGGGATTGTCAGCAACGGCTGAACTACAGTAGCTCGCAAGTAGTACTGTAAGCTTTTACTGTACAGTGCCCTAGTCGGTATGAGCGAGGGCCACAAGCTGAACCCTGCCCCGTACTAATAAGATATGGCAGCCTGCTAAATGTCTTATTAGCTTCGGATGTTGTAATTCGTTGTGAGGACGGATATATGTTGCTTAGATCCAACCCAGTTTAATTGCCCAAGCTACTTTAGTGTCGGTTGGAACCTGGGGGAAATGTAGAAAGTCGGGATTACCGATGTTCTGGGTTTAGATCAGGTCCCAAATCGGAGGGCCTAAGGAGGGTAGGTTATGTTTAGGGACCTTCTTTCTATTTGGAAGGATACCTATGCTTACTTTCGAGGGGACCTGCCTTCTTTGGCTATGAGGCATTTAACGGCTGACATCTGGAGGTTGTACGGCTGTATTGATTACCGGCTATCATTGATTAAGTCATCTACAGGCTGATTGTCTATGACGATGGGTCAACGTTCCAGAATGAGTATGGAAGGGGTGCGGATGGGAATGGTGTAGCCTGGAGGTGCTTGATTTAGGCAGATAGCTCAGATATGTATGTTGCTTTTCTGCTTCTTCCTGTGCCTATTGAAATTTGATTTAAGCTGTAATGGGCTTTCCAGGTGCTTGTTAGGCCCATGTTTTCTTGAATTCGAAGTGATGTTTGGAGAAAATTTATCTTCGGGCCTTGGGTAAATCTTTGGGGGGGGGTTGTTATTTGGCATGTGCTACTTGATATTCTGCACAGCCTATTTCTAAATTTAACCACTTAGGGTGGATATACGTAAATACCACTTACGCTCTACTAAAACTAGACTAACGACCTGCAAGAACTAAAACTAAGGAATAGGCAATAGAGGAATACGTATACTAGCAAATAGCTCAGAGGTGAGTTATATAGGAATTGCCTTATAAATAAACAGAATCAGATGAGACTACGTATTCTAAGGTCAGCGTCTACGCATTAGAGACGACAAGACACCTGGATATAGTAAGATGCTAATGCTCTTACTAACATTTAGTGTAAGTCTAATTACGCAACACTCCGTGATAATTGCGCTTTGGCTTTTAGGAAACTAGGATGCCGGATATCAAATGGCACATGCTAAATAACAGCTCCCTCAATTTGTTATTTCTACACTTCGTTGACTTGAAGCAAGAACTCGTATAATAGAGTTCGTAATTTCAGATCTCATCAATCTCGGCATAAGAGAAGCTAGGTGGCTGTCTGACAAACTATATCATTATTACTAGTGGTTATAATTAGTTCACCATCGCTGAAACTTCAAACAGTTAGCCACTCAAAATCCATCCATTTCGTCAACGTACGTAGCGTACGTAGCATTCTAAGCCCCACTCTCCTCTTGAATTCCCACTAAAAGATCCACGGAATTCTTCCATACTACATCCCTTGGGATCATATATCCCCACAACTCTGAGAAATCAAACGGTTATCCATCTGACCCAGTGACCAAGTACAACTCACCTTCGTGCAACTATTTCAACTGTTAGTATCATACTATGACGTTCTCACCAGACAATAAATGACCTTCCTCAAGATTACAAATGATAAGTAACCTGAAAGAAGTTATGAGAGAGTGAGAGTGAGAGTGAGAGTGAGAGTGAGAGAGATGGACCTTAACCTATAATTCGACAACTACAACATCACTAATCATAACATCGGCCGTTCCCTCAACCACCGCCTTATAAACCAGGCTATGATCCTCCAAGACCTTAATAGTAGCCTTCAACAAATTCGCCCGATCAAATTTCTCATTGATATCTCCTGAAATTAACAACCACAATAACACCCTCCTGATCGATGGTTTCTAAGGAAGTAAACCTAGCACTGTCAGCGCGGCGAATACAGGCTGCTTCTCCTACTCGCTGAGTTGAAGTAGAAAAGAGAACTGTTTTTGCTCGCTCGCTCGCTCGAGTGTAATGCTTATTCCACCCATTGCTGCTATATCGAAAGTCCCGCGTTGAGGTCAGTGGTTAGATTTGCCCATGCTGTGCGAATAAATTGAACTGGGCGAGCTAGACTGCGAGCATTGGATAGTACTTGTGCGGTGTCGATATCGGCTCCGGTGGAACTTGTGTTCAATGATGACGAAGTTACGGTTATATTGGTGGTGGTGGGGCTTGGAAATACTGTTGTGTTTGTTATGAGATAGGAAAAAGGTTTGTAGTCTTCTGTTGTTCCGAGTTGTAAAAAGCCTCTGCTCAGGATGGCGTTGAGTAGTGAGGTCGTGTTTGCGTACGAGAGTGATGGGGTGGGTGCTGTGGCTGGCTGGCACGCTTAAAATAAAAGGGAGAGAGGCAAGCGAGGAGGTTGCTCTGTGATAGCAACATGTTCATTTTTTGGGGGAATGCTGCAAAGTACTTCTTGGATTCTAATAGGGTAAGCGTGCATTGGGTTTATTAAAAATTTACATGTATCTCCTAAAATTTAAGAACCCCATTCTTTGTAGAACTAGTGTGGCGAGAATGTCTCTTTGAATGCAAGCAGATAGGAATGTCATGATGCCGCGATGTGGTAATTTAAGCGACGGGAGAATTGGATGACTTTGTCAAATTTGCTAAGAGGTGTTTGCTGAGCTTATTTGCTTCCTTTTAAATCAATTAAAGACAAGAATTCCTATCTATATTAGAATTGCACCGAGTCTGAATCGCTCGCTATATAGCGCAAATCGGACTTGGATAACTCACTTGGTCCCAGTTGCCGAGCCCTTATTTGACTGTCACATTTTAAGTAGATTTATAGAAATGAATTTATCAATTGAACGAACCGTGGACTCGTCGGCATAGAACTAAAGTTTCTTGAAAAGAAGCGTGGGTTTAGTGCATGGATACCTAGATATGCTTTCGCTTCATTATGTGGGCAAAAGGACGTCAGAAGAATCTTTGTTTTTGCCTTAAGCCAGACCAGAGCGTGAAATAATTTCCTCTTGGACAGATAGAAATTAGAATTTACAATATAATTTAGTTTATAATAAATCTGCGAACAGAGATTGAAAGGCGAGTTACAAGGTGCACTACAGGTAGTGACGAAAGCTCGATCAAATATATAGCTCTTCCTTTGCCCGTCATCCGGACTAATGCTTATGGGCGGGAACTTCTAAGTCTCAATTCATCCTCTGTGATGATCAAGAGCTGCCACTCGCTCAAAACTCGATATGACTCACGCTCATTGAAAAAAAAAGCCCCGAAACTGAGTGAAACTTTGCTAAATTGTGGAATGAACACATCCAGATTTGGTGGTAAGTTGATCCACTTAACCTAATATCGACAGATATGGTGTCTTTCTTGAAGTTGATAAAAGGAAGGAGGTATAGGGGGATCTATGGCGCGACTTGGATCAATAAACTTTTTGTCCACCTCTCGACGCTTAACGTTGGTTTGTAGGAGTGCATTAGTGCCGGATCTAACTCTGGCAAGCATTTGCGTAATTTATCACAACTAGCATCAATTTTATTTTATTTGGTTAGTTCCGGTGATCTGAAAGTCTCGGATTGAAGTGGTATTAAACGAAGGAAGGCCAAGTGGTGAAGTACTTACTTTTTCATCCTGAAGAAGGTCCATCGTAGTAATGATATCTGTGTACTCCTCTAAGGCATTATCCCAGATCATCAATCGAACTGCTACTAAAGTAACCTGATGTTTAGATCTAGCAATCTTGTTATAATTATTATTTTCAGTTTATCAAACGGTGCAACGGCACAAAGCTTAGCTGCAACAATTTTTTTTTAAACACAACCCATCAAGGACTGAGATGTATAGGACAACGCTTATATTTTCCTCTTGAGGAACATCATTCATCTCTTAATTAGTATCCTTTACAAATTTCAGGCGTTCCCCCTAAACTGTACTTCTCCAAAGAGAAGAATCCTAGACAGTATAAATAGACTGAATCCTACTTTACGGATTAAAACATAAGTATCAAGAAGAAGAAGAATGGTTAAATACATACGAGAAGGGCCTAACTCCTCGAAGTGAAACCACAGAAAAGTTTCAAAGTGCAAATATACCTACTAAGTAGGAGGAGGTCACGGCAAAAGGCTACCAGGATCGCAGGGGTAGTATCCCGTATTCGGTAAAGAAGCGTGCTGTGGTGTGGTTAGGCTGTAGTGGGCTACTCCATCGGCTTCTGTGCCCCAGGAACCCCATAACCTGCTACTGGGTTATTATTTCCGGGGTATTAACCAGCCTGTAACCGATTCCGATAACTTTTTTTTGCCGTGACCTCTGTACCTTTGAACCTATATTTTCAAAGTGTGAAACCATTAAGAAATCACAGGCAAGTATGCAAATATACTTTATTGAATATTGGAGCGATGCACTTAGGCCCACAGGTGCTGGATGGCAAATGCAGTCAATTTAGCCCCAACATACACAAGGGAAAGTCTTATCAAGTTATGGTTCCGAGTCTTGCTTAGTTCTAATTTTTATATCATAGAAAAATTGGCTATACAGCCTCTCTTTGTGTACATGTAGGTTTGCTATTAAGGATCCTAGATTTTCTCCTTGATAGAAGTAACCTTTAAAGGATATGACTGTAGATTAATCGTATAAGAAATCGGGTACATGATGCTGAAGTTAGAAGTGAAAAAACATCTACTTATTTTCGAGTGATAGTTAAGATACAAGTATCTACCCGTGATAAAATCCACTCGGTTCGGCTGTTGCATACGTGGACCCCTTCTTTGTAATACCATATTCATATATTTATACTATCCTCTACTATCCGTGCGAGTGTTTGGCTGTGACATTTAACTAAAGGCGGTAGGTATATCTTTGCTTAGTTTTGCATGGCTTATGCTCTGAATTTCTGTAATTCCTCAAGATTTTTCTCTTTCATCTAATAACATTTCTTGTCACCCCTTGGCCTCTAAGTAGTGTTTGGAGGGCGTATGGCAGAAGCCCATGGATAATGTATGGTATTGGATTGCGAACCAATGCTTGCTTGCCTGGACAGCCATAGCCCGGACGTTATTGTCAGGGACGTGAATTTTCAAACATATCTTTCCAGGTCTAAAGTTTGCTCTTTTCGTACTTAATAAGCATCAGAGGTTAAATGAGGTGGATCTTTAAACACAGAAGTAGAGTGACTTTGTTTGATCTTTGGTAATCTCTAGATATCAGAAAATCTTTGTAAAATGCAACGTGACTTTATCCAAGGGTCTTACCTAACTGTTGCGTTGGAGCAGAAGGGTAGTTAATTCACTTACTCGGACTTCCACAACTGACCTTTGCGCCCAAATAATACCTGTATTCAAATGCAGATTCTTTTCTACAATTTGACAAAAGAACAGTTCTACGTGCGATATTGAGGTATATCAGATTCTGACTCGGAGCCAAGGCACTTAGGATTCCTGTCGCTCTGATGAAATGGCATGCAGGAATGCATGTAAACACAAAAAGTGGTGTAAATATATATATATATATATATATATATACATATACTATATGCTCTTGAGCCTCTGCCGGCAGTATTGTTGAACGCAGCAGATCCCTGATTTAGCGATTTTGTGATGCGTGACGTGAAAATTAGGTAATTGGCACTCGAGTCAGTAATTATTAATATAGTGTGGTCGGTGTCGCGCGGGGTCCGAATTGAGTTGAAAATTGAGTTGGAATGTACCGTAAGTCCAGGCTCGAATAGGAAGGAAGAGCCACCGCCATAGTGCGGTACTACTTACTAACTGGAGCATCACTGTAGTATCACTGTAGTGTCACTGTAGTATCCCCATAGTATGCCTATAGTATCACTAAACTATAACTGGACTACAACGGTCGGCTCGTTGACCCGAACCTTCTTTTTTCGACGAGTCATAACTGAGTACGGAGCAGATGAAAAATGCGCTTACATATTTATTTATTTATTTATTTTATTTGCCCGAACCGCTAACCTGATGCCTCGGTGTAAATCGATATAAAAGTCAAATAATCAGCATAGTAAGGCCCTGTCGCTTCTCCCCCAAAGTTTAACCCATTTTAATGCGGAAAGGTGTTGGTGTTTGTGCGTGTGCAAGAAGTGACCGCATCGCTTACTCCCCCCCCGTATAGGCTCCAAGCTCCAAGGTTTTTGCGATGAAGGACACCCAAAGCACCAATGCCGTCCGTTATTATTGAGAGCAGCATCGAGCAATCTCTCTTTGCTCAGCCAAGCTCGTAGCTCTCGGTGTGTTTGGACCCTTATGTGGGGGGAGGGGGGTTTTTTTTTAATTGTCGTCGACAGCACTATCTCTAAGCGACATCGTATTCCGGGGTAAGGAAAAGGAAGGAGTCCCAGTGTGATTATCTACGCGAAGCCTGTGATCCGCGTGACCATTTTCCACCTTCCGGTTTGCAGAAAGCCGGAAAAATAGAGAGGAGAGGAGGAGGAGGAGCAGGAATCCCCCAGTAACTTGCAGCAGAGCTCATCGATGCTTACAATAACAACAATAACAATAATAACAATAATAATAATAATAATATACGACACTTTGTGAGTGGCTACAGTATAGAAAAAAAAGACCGGCACCGAGGGGTAAATGCTATATATTCATTCAAGCACTATAGCACCAATGGAGAATTGAGTGTCGTGGCCAGGGATCACGAGCTACAACTGATGACCTTTCTTCTCTTATCAGCACGGCCCAAGCATTCCACTTCTGTTCACCGCGAACGCACCAATGTAGGTGATGGAGGGGTTGATGACCCAAATTCTCGATTATACCTCGATAGGTACAAGGGGTACAACGGGGAACAATGGGTACAACTGTCCCTGGACCCAGGCATTGTCAGTGTCACAGGGGACATTGGCGCCACGGCCAGAGGCATTTGGATGCCATGGTCGTCGGAATACCGTTGTGATATCTGGTACTCACCGTGCGGGATATCGTTTTTTGGCGACATGTCAGTCAATCAGTCAGAGCGCAGTAGTGTAGTACCGCTTGCTACTTATATGTAGGTGCTCGTAGTCCTCCAACTGAAGGCTGCTTTCTCTGCCAGTTTCTTGTCCCACGGGAGATTTCAAGATGTCTCTCTTTTACTACTTTGCTGTCTTTCTCTCCCTGCAATCGCTTGCACAGTGTCTTATCTCGCAGCCACCATTTGCCGACGATGCAAATCGCATCAAGAAGCTGGCTGCTGGCTCGCTCGAGAAACGTGATGATGTACCCGCAGGCTATGTTGCTGCTCCTTAGTATGTCTCCCATTGAAAATTCTCTACATTTTTCTTATATTTTCTTCCCCAAGTGAGGAGAGAATACACTGCGTGTTGAGCAATACTAAGAGGTGTTTTTTTTTTGTTAATTTTAGTTATCCAACACCACCTGGCGGCTGGGTGTCTACCTGGAGTGCAGCCTATGCAAAGGCACAGATTGTAGTAGCCAACATGACACTTGCTGAGAAAGTGAACTTAACAACAGGAACCGGTGAACTCATGGTACGCATTTTTTTTGAGTACCCTGTCAATCAAAAAATCCCACTGACTCGGTTACGCAGGGACCTTGTGCAGGAAACTCAGGATCTGCTCCTCGCTTCGGGTTTGTACTACCTTAAGACATAAACCCAGTATATCACAATCTCGGCTATCATAGCTGACTGAATCCTATTCAAGAATACCAAATCTATGCCTCCACGACTCAGCACTCGGAGTAGCTGCCACAGAAAACAGTATGTTTTCATCAAGATCTATCCAGATTATGAAGTAAAAAAGTCGAGTTTGCTGATTCATTTAGACACGGCTTTTCCTCCAGGCATAACAGTCGGAGCATCTTTCAACAAAGATTTGATGTATCAAAGAGGTGTCGCAATTGGAGCAGAAGCTAGAGGAAAGGGAGTCAACATACAGTTAGGACCAACTGTAGGACCCATAGGTCGCAAACCACGCGGTGGCCGGAATTGGGAGGGTTTTGGTGCAGATCCCGTTATGCAAGCGATTGGAGGAGCTCAGACAATTCAAGGAATGCAATCACAGGGCGTTATTGCTACTATCAAGCATCTGGTTGGAAACGAGGTATGCCTTGCATCTTTTAAAACTCTCTTCTCTTTTTCTACTATATCACAAATTATATCCGAAATTGAACTTCCCCGGATCGTGGTTCTCGGTTACACGCTCGCTTCTATATTAAGCACATGGATATAATATATCATTTATTGACTTTGATGGATTAAAACAGCAAGAAGAATATCGCATGGATATAATTCCTCACGGCTTGATGAAGGCAATTAGTAGCAACATCGATGATAGAACCCTCCATGAACTCTACTTATGGCCTTTTGCCGAGGGTATCAGAGCCGGTGTTGGAGCTGTGATGACTGCTTATAACGATGTAAGTTTCCCCCTTCAACATGACTAGACCTTGATTTAAGACGAACCGAAAAACGAGGCACTAATATGTTTTACCTTTGGTAGGTTAATGGTAGCGCTTGCAGTCAAAACAGTATGCTCATCAATGGCATTTTGAAAGACGAATTGGGATTCCAAGGACTCGTCATGTCTGATTGGCTTTGTTCGTATTCCCCTCCTATAGCCCGGAACATAACTCGGCTGAATCACAGCTCTTCAATCTTTCCCTTTCCTTTTCTAGATGAGAAGTAAAACTAACACCAATCTCCTGCAGCCCAAATCGGAGGCGTCTCATCCGCCTTAGCTGGATTAGACATGGCAATGCCAGGAGATGGAGATATTCCCTTCATCGGAACCGCGTATTGGGCCTACGAGCTCTCTACAGCCGTACTGAACGGGACAGTTCCACTCACCCGTCTAAACGACATGGTAACCCGTATCGTAGCAACCTGGTACCAACTAGGCCAAGACCAAGACTACCCACTCCCCAATTTCTCCGCAAACACAGATGACGCAACAGGTCTTTGCTACCCAGCTGCGTTGAGTGGACCTACATGTGTCGTGAATGAATATGTGGATGTTCAGGGCGATCATGCTGTTGTAGCGAGAGAAATATCGAGGGAAGGAATCACCTTGTTGAAGAACACGAATGGGACATTACCGCTCAAGACGACAGCCAGTTTGAAAGTATTTGGGAGTGATGCTCAGAACAACCCGGATGGCATTAATGCCTGCAATCAGCGGAGTTGTGATACCGGAGTTTTAGGAATGGGATGGGGAAGTGGTAAGGAATTCCCTCTTTATTTATTATTTTTTTTTGCTCTAGATTTCGAAGAAGGAAAGTGGAAGGAAAAGGACGAAGAAAATCTCTAATATTTTGAAATAGGAACGGCAAACTACCCATACCTCGACGCACCAATCGATGCAATTCTCAGAAAAGTACCCGGTACAACCTACTACAGCAGTGACTCGTTCCCCTCAGTAACAGTAGCAACTGGAGATATAGCCATAGTCTTTATCAACAGCGACTCAGGCGAGAACCAATACACAGTCGAAGGCAACAATGGAGACCGCAACTCAGCCGGTCTCTACGCCTGGCACAGTGGAGATCAATTAGTCGAAGCAGCAGCAGCCAAGTATTCCACCGTAGTCGTAGTCGTTCATACAGTTGGACCAATTCTAGTTGAGAACTGGATCGACTTACCGTCGGTCAAGGCAGTTGTATTCGCACATTTACCGGGTCAAGAAGCAGGGGATTCATTAACAGACATCTTATTTGGAGATTACTCACCAAGTGGACATCTCCCATATTCCATCCCCGTCGCCGAAGACGATTATCCATCCTCAGTAAGCCTCGTAGGCTTCGAATTCTTTCAGGTCCAAGATACCTTCTCCGAAGGTCTCTACATCGATTACCGATACCTAAACAAGCAAAACACAACACCACGATACCCATTCGGACACGGACTCTCCTACACAACATTCTCGCAAACAGCAACCCTCTCCTCAGTAACACCGCTAACCTCGCTCCCACCAGCCAGAGCAGCAAAAGGGTCAAGCCCAGTCTACAGTACCGCCATCCCACCAGCGGCAGAGGTAGCATACCCAAGCGGCTTCACCACCATCTGGAGATACCTATATCCTTACCTCTCATCACCAGGATCCATAACTGCAACAGATACCTTCGATTACCCAACCGGATACAGCACAACAGCAAAACCGGATCCACCAGCCGGAGGGGCAGAAGGAGGAAACCCCGCACTCTGGGATATCATGTACACGCTCAGCGTCACGGTAACAAACACCGGTACCGTCCCCGGAAAATCAACCGCTATGGTCTTCGTGCAATACCCGTCCGATTCAGCCTGGGATACGCCAGTAATCCAACTACGAGATTTCGCAAAGACGGATACATTGGCGGTTGGTGGGAAGCAGACTTTGACCCTGGAGATCACGAGGAAGGATTTGAGTATTTGGGATGTTGTTAGCCAGAATTGGATCATTCCTGTTAGTAAGACGAAACCGTTTTTGTTTTGGGTGGGTGAGAGTTCGGGCGGTTTGGAGCTTGCTTGTGAGAGTTTGAGTGGTACTTGTAGTGGAGGGAGGGCTTCGCCAGTTGCCTAAGTTTTTTCTCCTCTTCTTTTTTTTTTTCAATTGGTAGAGATTAATAGTTAATTATTATTGGATATCTGTTGAGTGAAATCTTTTGATATCGAGTTGAAAGAAATGGAAACCTGAATATTTTTCTGTGGCATTCGGCACTCATAACGCTACAGTAAGTCACATAGGAGCTCATCTAAACACAATGTCAAGTAACTTACTTGATTTGGGTAACTTAAACTCATTCTTATATGAACGCACTTCGCACTCGGCTAGTGCCTGGTTTAGTTATCTTCGACTCAATATTTATTTTCACTCACGGTTAATCTTCTAAGTAGCGAGCCCTTTGCCGACTACGCCGAAGCAATGTAATAACATTACATTTTCATTTCAAATCTTGAAGCACTTGGTAAATGCTACGACATGTCCTATGAGAAGGACTTCACCACGTTCTCTACCAACTCCCAACGCCATACAAGTTACCCATTACGATGCAGCGAGATTCAAACCGTCTGGATCCTTTTCTCCACTGCTAGAGCTCAAGTTCGCAAGCGATCTGAAAGATGTGGCCCTCCCCGTACTCTTCAAGCTTGTTGCGCGCAGTCTTCCAGACTTCCCAACCTCTAGCCTCACTTCTTTCAAAACCTGATCACCTTGCGCCCCTAACCTCCCAAGCTTAGCTGCCATGGCCGTATTTTCCGCCTGCAAATCTCCTACTTGGCCCCTGAGAATGTCCCTTTCTTTCCTGAGCACTGACAACTCTGCTCTTGCTTCTTCTAATTCTCTTGTTATACGAACTTTCTCATCTTTCTCGACAAGTTTCCGCTTTCGCTCTTCAGCCTTCTTCTCCTCTTTCAGTTTTTTAGCTTGGAGCTTAGCCATTTCCTTTTCCTTCTTCGCTTCCAGCTTCGCAACCTCGTTTTTGTGTTTCTCCTCGGCCTTTTTTGCGGCCTCTTCTTCCTTCAGTGATTCATCGCTTTTTTTACTCTGTTCTCTCTCCCGAGCTTTGTTGAGCTTCTCGTCAAGCTTCCGTTTCTTGTCTTCGAGTTTCTGAAGTTCTTTGTCTTGTTGCGACGAAGTTCGAGACCGTGATAGTGATTCTGATTCTGTCTGAATTGACTCTACATCATGAGAATCCGGTCCGTGAGTGAGAGCTGAGGTAAAAGTGTCAATTGAGGTACTGCTCGTTGCAGAGGAGATTGAATCGTGACGTGATGATGCTAAAGTGCCGTTCCCTAACGAGAGATTGGGATCTCCAGTTGAAAGTTGTGATGAGACTACGGCTGGCACATGCGCCACAATCAGTGATCCAGCTGTTCCCGCTGCACCAGCTACCATGTCATTAAGGTCACTGCCATTGGTTTCTGGGAACTCTGCTGCTTTTGGAGTGACTGTTGTTTCCGAGACTCCGTCAAGACCTGGTAAGTGGCCATTTGTCTCATAATCACGTATTTCCTTCTCAGCACTGGCAAGCGATTCTTCATCTTGGCTCACTAAATCCTCAATATCTATTGCACAGGCCCAATCCAAGAACTTGCTCGCGTCTGTCACAATCCCACTTGGAGTTCCTCGCTCAATCATGAATCGTGGCACGCTACCACCTGGGTCACTTCGAGTGATCATAATCCACTCAATTGGGTTCTGTTCGCATTCGTCATCTTCATGAGGATTGTCCATATTCTCTCCCTTCGCTTCACTGCCCCTGGACTCCGCAAACGAAATTGTCTTGCCTCTTGGTCTACCGCTGTCGCTTCGCGAATCACTCGTTTCTGGAGCTTCAGCTGTTCTTCCTACATCATCCCCTGAGAATTGGTGGCTCTTAGTAGCATTTTGTAATACTGCCTCTCTTCCTAACGAAATACCTCCACTTAGGAGATTGGAGGCAGAAGCTGACTTCTTGGGCGGTTTCTTTATGGGGATCTCC
This sequence comes from Pezicula rhizophila, assembly GCA_022190145.1. NCBI lineage: Eukaryota > Fungi > Ascomycota > Leotiomycetes > Helotiales > Dermateaceae > Pezicula > Pezicula rhizophila. The sequence goes on from JAJONI010000029.1 coordinate 35,306, forward strand.
CTGATAAACTCAACAGATTCGTATTGACCTCGTATAAATCCCTCCCTCGGAGGAGCATCTGGATGTATGCATGGTTTCGAAATCACCATATAATGGCGCGGAACTTCCTCCTCGACGTGTGGATGGGGGTTGAGCGCTTGGTCAGAGGTTATTAAGAGGGTGACGAAATCGCGTGGTGTAGTCGGGCCTGGAAATTGCGCAGATAGGTGATATACTGTAATTGATTAGCACGTACTCCTCGTGAGTAGATAAATCATACTAACCTTCCACTTTGCCTACGCCCTCCAAATTCTTATAACCGACTCTCCTCTCACCACCAATTCCCCGAATATTGCCTTCACCAGGCCCACCCTGAACCTTCATGGTCTCAGCGAACTCCCTCTCAAGTCCCTTCTTCCACTTGGTAAATCCCAAGCCTTCATGGACACTGCGCCTCGCAAACCAAGATCCCCTCCCATCTTTACTCCCAAGCTTATAAACACTCATACCCAATGGATTCTCCTTCGGATTCATCTTCACAGACTTCCATTCCTTCTGCAGAGCCTCTACATCTGGGGGCGGGGGTGTAGAGCGTGCGCTTGAGAGTAAGATCTCGGAGGCATCGGAGGCTGTTGAAGCTGCGTGTTCGCGGCCCTCTAAGGTTATGGAATCCCCAGAAGGCGCAGCAATAGGGACAGAGTCAGCAATGAGCTGCCCATTACTGAAAGCTTCTGCGAGAAATAGTTTAAGCTCTTCCGGGGAGGAGACTGGTACATCAGCGTAGTCGGTCGGACCGAGACTTTTCAAGGCTTCGTGAAGGGCGGCCATGCTGCTCTATGGGATATTCTTTCCAGCGCTCTGCAATTGGAGAAGCAAAAGCAGAAAGACGACTGTCGCAAGATGTAGAGGGGAACAGCAGAGTGATTCTCAAACCCCTGCGCACAACTGCAAAGTAATTACTCCCACGGCTTCGGTCGTTTGTCGTATTATAGTCGTACTCGGACTATGCAAGAATTGAGGGCATGGCATTTGGCACTTATAAAATGTGGATGTTTAATAATATTTGGTACGAATGTAAAGGGAGGCTGGTCTCGTAAAACAGTCAGCGGCAGTTAGGGAAGACAGGAGATCAAATGCGACATCAGATATTATTATTGTCAGCGCAAAAGGGATGTAGGGCACATAATAGGCTGACTGTAAGCTAGTCGCTCCATACTTCTTCGTACTTCTTCGTACGGTACGGTACATATTACATACAGTACAAATGCGTCGAAACCGGAGGTGGCGTGTGCCCCTTGTCGCATTGATTGCCCGAGATGACGTAGATTGCCATCTTTTTGTGACCCAAGGGAACTTGGGACGAACTTGCTGAACCAAACTTCTTTCGCCAATTATATATATATACGATGTGTTCCGGAGTGAGCCCTCAAGGGACAACCGGAGATACAATATACCTACCTCCTTTGGAATGTAACAACAGTCTCTTATAGCTCATAAAGGCAGGCCGAACCGAACCAACATAACACCCGCAGCATTAATGAAGTCATTGCACAATACATGATTTTGGTTGTCGGCGAGATGAAAAGATATTTGGCCATTGAAAGTTCCCAAATACTACTGTAATATTCATTCATGAAGTGTGTCAACCATCGTGCTAGTATGTATATATATATATATATATGCAGTAATGTACAGCATAAAAGTTGTGGTGGTATATCCAATGCCAGGCGCCTCGCTCAAATTAAAAATAATGCTGCATGTAATAATGCAGCCCGAAAGTATTCATCATTAGCGCAAAGTCAAATACGATTTCCCGTTCAGCAGCCTCTCGTGCTCAATCTTACAGCTTCCACAATACTCCTCGTGCCATCGGCTGAGGCCCTCCATCTTGTTCTTTTGGTTTGCTTCCAAGACTTGCTGCTCATCAACTCCATGCCCTTTGCTTTTCTTTTTAGAGCCTCCACTCGTCTTATTATCTCTTAGCATCATTTGCACCTGCTTACATTTCATGTTCTCGTCCAGTAGCCAATTCTCCCACTCAGCCTGTACCATCTCCCTCTCGATATTGTTAACTACTCGCATTGCAACAAGAAGATCATGACGATAGGAGCCAAGATGTTGACGGGTGCGCCGGAGACGGCGGGCAGTTGACTTTGTGGAAGTTTCAGAAAATGGCGTTCCAGCTATCTGGTAGGGCGCATTCAGATCAGTAGTGTTTGCTATGCTTTCAAATTGCTCGTAACTTTGTGATATTAGCATTCTAATCGCATTGCACTTTTGGGGAATACGTACCATCTACTTTCATTTAGGCCCACGATCTCCGGACCCGTGAGGATAACATCAAGATCTTTCAGATACACCGCCTTGCTCATCATCATGTTTGGCCCAACACCGATTCTCCTCATAAATTTCGCCGCATTTCGCTCGGCCCACCACTCAGAGGTATCTCGAGATGTGAAAACTGCGTTTGTCATGACGCTGATGGCCAGTATGATGAGAATAATAACGTTAGCGTTGCATACTTTCCATAGTGTCCGGAAAACAGCGAATATCCACATCATGACAGAAGTCACCGCACTCTCTCCAAACGATGCGACCGTTTCGACGATCATATTCGTAAGAGTACGTTGCTTGATCTGGGGTCGCTTCGAGGAGCCAGAATCAGTAGCAGAAAACAGAGAGACAGATGTCTGCTGCCCAACGTGGCCGAAGATATGGATAGCTTTCTTAGTTCTGCTCTGTGGCCCTAATTTGCGGACTTGATCTGCGACAACATCGGCAAGATCAAGTGCGTCAAGCGCCGAATCGTCAAGAGCTTGTTTCTCAACGAGACCCTTGGAGAACTTTGGTTCTTTAGACCAATTGACCTTGGTATAAATCGCCAACTTACACTTGCCCTTTGCAACGTGAGTGATCACAATCTTTGAGACAAGCATAAAATCTTTGTGATGAGGGAGATGCCAAGGAGTCTTCATGTCTGTCACAACGTAGCAGACATGATCATTCATGACATCGATTATCTGGTAGTCAACTACGTTTGCTTGACGGCTTCGGTGGAAAATATCCAAATAATCAATCTGGAACTGGAAGTCCCGGCGCATCTGATCTTCCTCAAGATGAACCCAAGGCCCTTGAGCGATACGTTGTGCTCGTCGTTCGTGGTACAGTAGCTGAAAGACTGCGCTCTTGTCGCCAAACATAACATGGAAGAGGGCCTTTGGACTGATTTCAAACTGCCTTTCAACAGCCTTTCGGGTCATTCCAGGCGGCTCGTACGTTATTGGTCGCGATGGCAGTTGGAACTTGGTCGCTTCCTTACTCGACTTCCCCAGCTGCATCGCTCGCTCCAAATTAATTGAGGACTTTAGATCTTTCCGGGTACGCCCAGAGAGTGTACCGTCATCAATGGGGGTATTCATGGAAACATCCTCCCAACTCTGCAGGCTGGGGCTTCTGCTATGCTCCTCATTTTCCATCTTGATCAATGCTGTCATAGTTTCTTCCAGGTCCATTGATTCACCTGACTGGCAAATATCTATCAAGTAATTCAATCTTGACTGCAGTAATCGAAGTGGCTCCAAAAAGGTCTTGATTGTGATTCTGGTGTAACCCGCCTGGTAACTGCCCTCTCTGAGATGGAGGAAAATGAAATCACAGTCCTTGCCGGGCGCAGCAGTAACTTCTGTAATATTTTCCATAGAAACCCCAGAGATGAGGACAAGACCGAGGTGGTGACTGTAAAAGTAAATATCGTTATTTGTAACATAAACACGTCCGGGGAATTCTTGCTGCTCATTCGGATTCCATGTGGCTCTAAAAACAAGTAGAAGTTTATCTTCTCGAGGCACGTTGGGAAATAGCATTCTAAATTGTGCCTCTTGTGTCTTTAGTTCTAATGGATAATTGTCAGGAAAGACCTCTGCCTTTGGCGGACCCTGCTGCTGACGTGCAACGCTTTCGAGATCAGTTGTACTCAAGGTTTTACGATGGCCCGGAAGAGGGCTTGGTAATGAAGCCTGCGAAGCTACGAGATCAGTCGAGGTACTGGTGGCTGATTTTGATGATTCTGGAAACCTCGTATCTAGCTTGATATTTTCGTCGTTGCCGATTGTGGGTGAAGGCTGCAGCGGCTTTATAAGAGGAGTACTGGGATCTGATCGGTCACCTGTGTTCAAAGAAGTTGTTCTGATCTCTCCTCTCTCAAGACGGTTTACGTAGCCCCAATTACTACTACCCCATACGTTGGCCATCATTCCACTGGGCATGCCACCTGTAGCGTCGCTTCTTCCCACACCAATACCACGGTCCCCACTGACAATTACAGCGATTTTGCTCAAGTTTGTAGGGGCTGGAGTATTCACCAGAGTTGATGGAGCTAATGTACTAGTGTGCGTCTCCTTTGTGGGATCTCTTTCCGGTAGTTTTGGTTTGGGAATACCTGGGCCAACTTGTGCTATGGCACTTGTGGAGTAAACAGGCAAGATGTTGTGGCTGGCAGATATGAGACTTGCAATGCCTCCAGCTGCAGGTGCTGGTTTGGATGGCTCTTCATTGGTCGGAAGTAGTGTAGTTCTCCGATGTAGATCAAGCTTCGACATAATCCTCGCCGCGTGATCTCTACTGCTCTCGCCCTCTTCTCTTGTAGTGACAGAACGACGAGGAAGGTTGCTAATATCGAAGCTACTTCTTGTAGCCAAATTTCCCACGTCAGAATTAGGCACTGGTAACGTTCCAGCCCTTTCAACTCCGGGGTCATCACTCCCGTGTGCAGGATTGCCTTCTATTGATTTAGCAGCAAATTCGGGGGCTGATGGCTGGGTGATGGCAAAAGCAGGAACCACTCCTCCAGGATGCGAAAGGCTGTCATCGGCACTGCTCTCTAGAGCCTTGTTTTTAGCAGCCTCAAAGGCACCAAGCCATTCCATCAGTTGACCTTGAGTCTCAGATTGCAGAAGTATGGTCTGGTTCTTTGTCTTCACCTCGAAGCAGAACCGACGCTCTTCTCCCACGGCTGGCTTCACATTGCATAAAAGCACTCCAATCTTCTCGCTTTCTTCGACCCCACCAGATTGTGCGCCTTGAACCAGCCAGCCAAATATGCCGTTCTTAACAAAGAACCAACGGCGTACCCAGAACGTTCTAGCAGGTTTTCCGGTCACAGTCCGTAGGAAAAGCCAACCTTGTTTCTCTGCTTGCTCTCCTTTTCCTTGAGATGCAACATTTATCGTCGATGGGCCTTTGGATTTAAGGAACGCCACCGTCGACAGGTTGTAATCCTCTAGCTCTCGAGATGGCTTCGAGGCATTGGCAGCTGTATCCGCAATTTCTCGTCTGGCAACATGCAATTCATTTCTGAATACCCTCTCACCAGCCTCCATTTCCTTACTCCATCCACGGATTCGGTCCATCTCCTGTCCCCACTTCATAAAATTGGCAGCGCTCACCTCACGCGACCGCTTCATTTCGCGCCATTGTTCCGAGGACACCTTCACCAGAAGCTTATCCATTGTGTATCGAAGTTGAGGTGCTAGAACGCAGAAGTCTAAGGAGGCCTTGATGTATGCTTTCCGCGATTCGTGGACTTGAAATGCATCCTCTCGGAGGGACGAGGGCTCTTTCGTCTTCGATTGGCTTACGTATCTTGCCAATGTGTTGTCGAAGGTCTTTTGTGACTGCTCCAGATATCTTCGGGCGTCCTTGAAGTTCCGTAGTCTGGTAGATATTAACTCGTAGTCCTGCAGAAATAGCGCGGGTCCAGGTGGCAATATTTACTTACTCTCCAACCATAAAGGCCTTAATGGGCTCAACAACATTAGAATCCATTTTCTTCATCCCGAAGATGATCTGAGTCCACCACTCTCTACTTCCCTCCCCAAACCTCTTCATAGCCAGTAATGTATAATCATGGTCGAGAACGGCCTCAGAAATATTCGAGGGCGGGATAGATCTCGCTAGGAAATTATTGAAAGCCTCCTCAAGTGACGAAACATCGTGGACGAGCCTTGATATCGACTTAACATATGCATCCAGCCATCTCTCGATGACCTCGACCTGATCTGAGAAGTGCACAGCCGTTGCGCGAAAGGTGGGAGAATCGAGAGCTGCCTAGAGGAAGAAGAATTAGTCGTCTGCAAGGAGACTACACTGACTTCTTAACATACCTCCTTCAAGCCACATGCAATCAGAGACATAGGTCTCTTTGCCTGAAGGAGGGCAGACTGGACCGAGGCCTCAGCCATCGTTAAGACGGTCTACGAACTAGGGAACTAGGAGGGAGGTAGGGGCAAATCTATGAATGAAAGCTCATGATTGATTTGGGTCCTGTTTGATCGATCGTAAGGGGGTGATGATGATGATGATGTTGTTGTGAATGGGCAACGAAGAAGTTATGCTGTTGTACAAGTAAGAAACCTTAGGTATTTATTACATGCGCCAGGTTTTGATTGATATGAGCGCGCTAGAGAAACGTCAACAAGTTCATGCATCAAAAGCGGGAAGCAGTGCCAGCTGGGCTTTATTTTTAAGCCTTCAGACGATAAGGTAAGGCAGCCGGGGCTGGTCCAGACACCTTTTTGCCCAGGTATCATCAAAATGCTCCATATACCCAGTAATTCAACCAATTTTGACGTACGATAGATAATAAATCCTAGGGAAGTTCTGGTACAACTCTACTATGACTACATAAGGTAGTACAGCCTCTATTCTCCGTAAAAATCATTTACGAGTATTTATTTGCTCGTGGAGGTTGTTTTGCATATCAGAGGTGGACTTACTTAGTAAGGCGGTAAGCTTAATTTAGAGTGAAAATCCACGGCCGCATTCGTCTCTACGAGGGGAATGCTTGCCAAGTTTCAGCCCAAATAATCAATGGAATAATAGAACAGAACAACTCGTTTATCGTTTATACGTTCAGATAGATAGATATACGAGTAGGAATTGCATCTCGCAAGCCCCCCAGAGCTATATCCATTCAATTGCCATTTTTCTCACCTCGCTCCATCTAACCCAACTCCCCAGCCTGGGATCTAGGCTTCCTCCGTACCTGGAGGATCCCCTTCAGACATGAGGCCGCTGGGCCTCAATGCTATAGAGGGGCTGCATTACAACAACACCACGCTCGGAATATTTGAGATGATCAATGTGTCCTCTCTCGGCTAAGAATATAATGCCTAGCAGGAGGGTCTTGTACCAAGCTTGCCAGCAAATTTTCCAAGTTAATAAATAAATAGTCAGTCTTGAATGGATCAGATAGATATGAATGGCATGGCCGACGCGATATGCCTTCAGCTTCCAGTTGCGCAAAATTGATTTATATGCACGGTCATGTCCCAAAACAACTGGAAGAGACTGGAGAGGCTAAGGGCTAAGTACAATGGGCATTAGGACTCTCAAATGAAAATGAATTAAATGAATTGAAAAAATGGAGCCTTAAATGAAAATGAATTTAACCTCCGGTTTTCAATTGGTATAATGAATTTTCATTTGTTCATTCGTAAATTTCTGTCAAGTACGAAGGTCGGGCAAAAAGTCATGAGAATTATCGTATAGTGTCCCGTATTCGCTAGTTCATACGCTGTGGCTGGGCATCGGACTCTTAAGCAGCCGCCTATAAAAATTGTGTTGTAGGACGGTGCTACAGGCTTCTGCCCCCCCGGAAGTATGGGAGTAGATCCTATAACCTATCGCTAAACTGTTATTTCTAGGGTCAATGATTCCCATGACTTGTTGCCGTGGCCTTCATACGTCACTATTTTGGTATAAAGAACAAGTAATCATACATTTTAAAGATATCCATCAAAACACTTTAAATACTTTTTTAAACTTCTTAAATTTTAATCTAATTATTGATTGCTATATAATTAATCTTATAAAAGAGATTGTGTTATAAAAAGTTCCAATAAAGTTAATACTTACCTACCTCTAGCCCTAATAGGCATTGAATTTACAGTCTACTGCTTATACAGCTATAAGCATAACGGCTCTAGTCTTAGAAACTTCAATATTATTCTAAACACCAGGCATAGATGGAAGGTAAGAAGGCATATATATCATGGGGGTAGACCAACTTCATGATTCTCACAACTCCAAGACCTTCGTCCAAAGCGAAAGTGTCGAATTGCCTTCAATGGAACGCCAACCACAGCATTAGATCTTATACCAACTTCTCTCTTGCATTGTAGGAAGTGTCGGTACTACAGTAATTTCAAGTTCGCCCATACAGACCCCTGTTTTGGAATCAGGAACAGTGGATTCCTCCCCGAGCATCATTGGGACCAAATCTTGGGTTTTACGCATGCCGACGAGCACATCTACATTGCAACAGGATGAGAACAAGTCCTTCATTCCTCCCAACACGGCTACTTCATATTTGCAATGAGATATCTTGGAAGCTCGTTGTTACGGCAGAGAACATTACATCACTATTATTTTATTGCGGGGGAGACTCAAAATAAGAAGTCTTACCCGTGATACACCGACTACATTTCAGAATAAGAATCCTCTCTCGATTCTTCCACAAACTCTCCGGGATGCAGCTTCAATATCAAGACGACTTTCAGTCAAGTATCTTTGGATAGACTCTCGACGCACTAAGCAAAACTCTTAGGATGATTGAAACCAGACAGTCATCAACCATGCAGGATGTTTATGCCAATCCATTCTACACTGTAGCAGCTACTGCCTAGGCCAACAGTGCAGGAGAGGCAAACCGGCCCAATACCCCATCAGGCGATTATCGTTCGGAAGACTCATCCTATGGAGACCACCCCCACCACCTCACAGGTACGTATGCCTCTCCGACGAAAAGGGGCTGGACACTCCAGAAAAGGCTATTATCGCCTACGGTATTCAATTTTGCGAAAGAGCAAACTGCGTGGGAATGCTTCATCGAGGTAAAATGCGAAGTGTTTCCTGTTAGGGAATCTTATTATAACCCGGAACTCTTCATCCCGGCCTTCGATCAAAGGAAGTAGACGACAAATCCACGATATCACCAGTTGCTTTGAACTTATGGGACAAAGTATTATGGGCTTATTCGCCGAGCAATTTTACGTATCCAGAGGATAAACTCGTTGCTCCCTTGGCTGTGACACAAGTGTTTGAGAGAAGCACTGGAGACGATTGCCCTGCCGGTCCTTGGAAGTCACGCCTGTAGCTGAGTCTAGGGTAAGAATCAGCTGGCAATGATACACGGAATTCGAGGTATAGTGTGCCATCTAGGTCTTAGTTATCTGTTGAGTGTCGTCTAAGATAAGCAGTATTTACCCTACATTCGGGAGTGACAATATCCTCCAGCAAAAATTCTCGATACCTATATCTTACCTACAACAAATAATTACTGCCGCAGAACCACCGGCGAAGTTATACAACTTCGAGCCCGTCTGTTTGAGGCCTATTATGACCAGGGCGTTGTTAACCTCGTTTGTGGAAGCTGGATTCGCTTAACGTATAGCAGCAGATCCGATGTCGAAAGGGAAATCAAGTAGGCCACAATATTATACTGTCTCCCTCTGTATATTACTACCGACTACTCCTCGTCAATCAAGCAATGCGGCTAGCATGTCCTATTATAAAACTCATAGAGGAAACGAGCAATAACTATACATCAGTTGGCACTTTCTCTTTTGACGACAGAGATAGCATAACAGCATTAGGTATTAACATTGACAATGAATCGAGTACGGCGTCAGTAGGTGAAAAGCTTGAAGGGGAGAAGTTTATAGAGATTAGTTCTATCGTTAAGCTTCAGTGAGACAGCTCTTTCCCGAATCGATTATTATACACTCTGTAAAATCTCATTTCTAGTTGTAGTGCAATCTTCTGAGAAACATCCACGTAAGTAATATAAAACAAATACTTAAGTCAAGTTAGTTATCTAGAAAGTGAGTTAGTTATATCAAATGCGTGACTTCCTAAGGGTTAGATTTTCCAAGATTCACAACCAGTTTCAGCGGCCTAAGCGAGCATAATGTTACGGCTGAGGACTCTTCCAGCCGGACTAACTCAAAGAAATGTTTCTTGATTAAATTTTACATTACTCGATTAATAAGGCCGACCTATTAGTCTTTTTACCTAAGACTTCTTAGCCATTCCCAAGGCATGAATCATAACGTCGTCTGATCATCTCTTTTCTCAATCTAGGAATCATCATCTTAACTTAGAGTGCTACTCAGCGGCAAGTTCCTAGAACTAGAGCCAACATAAACTGTCTTTGGATAATCTGAAATTACCCAATTCTGGCTTATGGTGTCCCAGTTTGACAGGTCCCTCCTAGTAAGAGTAGCTGTGAAAACAGCAGAGCCTCCTGCAGCAATACTCAGTTTTTCGAAGCCTCTCAGCACAATCTTTGGATCATTTGGTCCACCCAAAGAAACGTAGAGTTGGGGAACCTCTTCTCCATCTACGGTGCCAGTATTTGTGACAGTTGCCGTGACGGTGTAGAGGATATCATACAGCTCGGGATTTCCACCCGCTGCTCCACCAGCGGGAAGAAGAGGCTGTGGTGAACCGTCTAGAGTTCCCGAAGGAAGGAACTCATCAGCAGTAGATCCATATTTTGGATCTGCCGATGACTCCTTAAGGGAAGTACTATTGAGGTATGGGTAGATGTACTGCCAGATGTAAGGGAAACTTGCGGTGGGGAACAAGTAATCGCTGATGGTTGTTGAAAAGTTCCCCAAGGTAGGTGCTGCAGAAGTCTTCCCAGTCGTTGGTGTATAGGTAGTAGCGCTGCTACCGCTGACTTTCAGGTCTGAGTATGCAAAGGTTGTGTAAGACAGCCCAAAACCGAACTCGTAGATGGGGGTTATGTTTTGTGCATCGAAAGCGCGATAGTCGATGAACGAGCCTTCTAGGAAGTCGATTTGAGGGGCGTCTACGCCGTTGTTGGGAGTATAGAGAACATCTGTGCCATATGATTCTCGAGTTGGACCCCAGGTGAAAGGTGTACGTGCAGCAGGGTTAACTTTCCCATAGAGGACATCAGTGATACTGTTACCGCTCTCTTGCCCTGGTACGCCTGCCCAGAGAATTGCCGTGACATTTTCGCTGTCATACCAATCTGTAACGATTGTCGGTCCTGTTGAATGGATGACAACGATAGTGTTTGAGCAGAGAGCAGAGACGTTCTTAATCAAATCATCCCCTGAGTGCCACAACGTCAAATTGTTCCGATCACCAATGTTACCATCAACCGAAATATATCCTTCGCCAGAATCTGCGTTCACGAAAACGATGGCCGTAACATCAGCTTGGGAGACAAGTGCCTCGATCTGAGATGTGGCGTAGTTATCGAGAATACTTTGGTAAATGGTATTATCGGCAATTGCCTGATTTTGGAGGGCACCGTCTGGAGTGATGAGATAGGGGAAGTTGGCCGATCCTGAACCCCATGCCATACCCAGTGTACCATCGTCGCAACCACGATCAGAACAACCGTTCGGGCCGTATGGATTCGATCCAGCATCTTCTCCAATGACAGCAAGAAATTTCGGGCTAGATAAAGGCAATGTGTTGTTTACATTCTTTAGCAAAACTGTAGACTTTGCTCCAATCTCGCGAATTAGAGAGGCATGGTCTCCACGAACATCCACGTGCCAGTTGATTTGCTGGACATTTTCACTTGCCGCATAGTGCAAGGGTCCATACGTATCCAGAGTCCAGGAGTCGAAGTTGATGGCAGGTTCGTTAAGGGTCAAACCTACTTTGAAATAAGCCGCCATAATCCGCACAGCCATGTCATCGATGCGCCATTCTGGAAGCGTCCCGTTTAGGACAGCTATTGTAAGATTAGCTCCCCAATAACTTTCGCCAGAATTGAAAGATGAATCGCCTGGCATCGTCATGTCAAGACCGGCAGCTGCAGAGCTGACTCCAGTGTGTTGTGCTGCCCAATCGCTCATGACAAACCCTTGGAAGCCCAACTCCGACTTCAGAAGGCCGTTAAGCAGTTTTGAGTTCTGACAAGCGTACGAGTTGTTGAGTTGATTGTATGAACACATGACAGATCCCAGGCCAGCACGGATAGCATCTGCGAAAGGCCAGAGATAGAGTTCGTGCATGGTCACGTCGTCAATGTTTGATGAGTAGGATTCAGTAATGTTGAACCCAAAGCCTACCGACTCTGGGCCCTGACGGAAGTGTTCTTGCTCGTTTCCGATGAAATGCTTTGCACAAGCAATAACTCCGGCGTCTTGGATTCCTCTGGTTGTCTCTGCCAGTCCAATACCGGTCAAGACTGGGTCGGGAGAAAATCCCTTCATGAAAGTCAGCTAGCTGTAATACCTACCAAAGAGCGAAGGTTCAAACTCACTTCCCAATTTCTTCCCCCTTCTGGCGTTCGGCCAATAGGACCAGCCACCGGTCCTGTAGCTGATTTAGTTTTATGGCCCTTCTTGTGATGGGCATCGCTTGCTCACTCACCTAATTGAACAGTGACTCCTTTCCCCTTATGCTCAGATCCCATCGCGTAGCCCCTGGCATAGAATAGACTGCGATCGAACGTTGCGGCTACTGATTGCCCGGAACTAAAGACAGAATTGTAATCGGTGTCTGAAGTATCACATGTTAGAATTACGACTCCTGAGTTACCAAGGACCTAGAGAGATAAAAGAAGACAGTCCACTCTCATATTAACCGAGCTGGGTACGGAGTAACCCAGACAGCTTTCCATGACAACAAGAGACCATGAAATCTTGCATCTTCTCAGTACAACAACAATGAATTGAGACAACTTCTCAATCATCGAGCCGCACATACTCTTGGGACGAGAAATTGGAGAAATTACGAACCTCTTACTCCCACAGGTGAATCCTGCATACACAAACTTCTCAACCCCAATCGAGGAACCGAGCCAGTCTGGCCCACGCACTGTTCTCCTTCCTTTCAAAGCAGTCAGACTTGGGAGACAATGTTCAAGGGCATGGGGGACAAACCCATCCGACTCCCGTCGTGATGTTTACTTTCTCCATCAAAGTCATCTGGCTAACGAAATCCTTAGCTTTCGCATAAGCATCCGCCCATTCTCCCTGTCCATTGGTCCAAGGCGACGGGTAGAATGGAGGAGAGCTTTGGAGCGTCTGCGCACCAGCTGTCGCGGCAGGGTCTATGGCGTCCGGGTAGGTAGCATCGGGGAATATCTGACCACCAAGGCTTTTAGTCAATTGAGCCGCCAGAAGAATAACAGCAACTATATCGCGCATTGTGAAGGATAATGTGGATGGATTATGAAGCTATTCATGAGGAATGTCGAGTATATTGAATGGAGTGGCATATGGAGAAGGAGCTTACCCCAGTATCAACAGGTGATGCAACTGCAGATTGCGTCAATAGAGCAACCGCTACCACGGGAAGGTGAGAGAAGAACATCTTGAACAACAACGACAAGACTGTTCTTTCTTCTGGCTGAATTCACTGGAATTGAGAAGAATTGACATTTTGGGGGGGGAACGAGAGCTTTTGTAGACTTTATAGGATCGTTGATCTCTTCGGGTTTTCTCAGGCAATTCCGGTCCTTGAGATACCTTAGATACCCTACCTACCTGCTGCTGCTGCTGCTGCTGTACTCCCCCTCAAAGCTACCCCTGCTAATAATACGAAGGAAGGCATCCTCACCGTCGTAATAAATAAAAGCGGCACACACACACACACACACACACACAAAGGAACCCCACAAAATTAGGAGGGTCTCATACAGAAAGCAACAATAAGATTGCATTCTGCTGCTCTTTTTATACGGTATCAGATAACCAACCCAGTAGTACTGTAAATACACATAAGCTCATCTGCAGAAGACACTGGAATAGCATCCCAAGAGACATCTCCACCCCGAACTAGAGATTGATTTGTTCAGGTTGGAGGGGTGCCGCTTTCATAATAAACATGGCAGGATCTCCAGATGGATCAGGGAACTGACTTACTGACCGACAGCTGGCCCCATGAGTTCCTGGCATGTTCAGGTACGAGACTGCATACAGTAGTAGTAATCCACTACAGTAGTATTTATTGAGGAGGCAAAACCCGATCACCTGTTTTCCCTAGAGTTTTCCTTCCAGTTATCCCGAGTATCGTACCGCATGGCTAAATAAAAGGCCCGAAGAGCCCACTGTATTTTGAAGATCTTGGCTATGTACAGTCCTGTATGGCCAGCTACTGTAGCTCCTCAATGTCATTTTCAGAGTTTTTTGGCTGATGGGGGTGGTGAGATCAACGTCATAACCGCTGCCCTTTCAAAGGTGGCGGGTGGCATGGATCACCCGGCTCGGCGGCTTTTGGGGTCCCCGCAAGCCTTGATTTGCTTGTGTGTACGGAGTATAGTTAGTTCATAGTAGGTTGGAACCTTCGTAGGCTGGCTTGGCTCCACTTGCAGCATCATGAATCAATCACCTTTACTTTTTTTGTTTTTTTTTTTGGCCTTCGTATCCATCAGAAGTAAACATTCCAGAAGTAAACCTAATAGATATCAGATGGCGACAGCCCAATCAATGATCACTCGAAGCACGTCAACCATTTAACTACAGTAGAACTCAACGTCGCTCATAAAAAACTTGGGACCTGGGACCAAGGATAGTTTTCCCCATACATGTCAATTGCGCAATCTACTATTGAACTGTATGTAAGATTTTAAGTACTTGTTTAATGACTTGACTCTCACCATTTGCCGGACCCAGCTGCCGGACCTTACAACGAGCCTTACAACGAGCTCTTAACAATAGAAATTTCGGCACAAAAGCACCGCTCTTCTTCGTAAGCTGCTGGACTTGGTAAGATATCCGTAGCCTCATGTACTGTACTGTACTGTATGGGCGGGCGCGCTTAAGCCTCGGGAATCGATATGCGCGGAGTTTCGGGGGCCGATAGCTCTCCGCTCGCTCTCCCCTCTCCCCTCTCTCCTCTCTCCAATCTCCAATCTCCAAACCCACCCAAAGATGGGGGAAAAGTGGGAGATGAAAAATGGAGGATTCGGTTAATTGTCTAATTGGAGTGAGTCAGGACACAAGTTAAAAACATCAGACTTCTTTGGCCGTGGCGTTAACAAAAGCACCAAACGGAACTTCTGACGAACTTTTGAGAGAGAGAAAAAAAAAGATCGTCAGGTACAAGTCAAATAGTGTGTGTACCTGCTCGAGAGCCTCAATCATAACAGTGGAATTATGCGTAAATGAAAGAGCCTATCAGATCTCGATTTTCAAGAATGTGCTTTTGATTGTTTGATTAACAAAACAAAACAAAACAAAACAAAGCTCAACCTCTGAAAGGTCTCACTCAAGTCAATGGTAAAAATTGCTCAAGAATAGTAATAAACTTGTAGACGATGTTGGAACCCCGCTCTATGGAAGCTGCCCCGCTTTCATGTACGTACGTAAGGTATGTTCGTAAGGTATGTCGAGGTCGAATATGGTGGCGGTATGGAGTACTCGAGTCTATTACTCGATAGTGCAGGAGGAGAAGCCACAGCATTCTAAAGGGCCGAATATAAGGAAGCGGGTGCGAACTCCACCCGCTGTTATTCTGTCGTTTAATCTCTGTGAGTGGAATAACAACTCACTTGAATACGATGGGAGTACCGTAAGTAGACTAGAGTGAATTACTCAAGTGTATAATAAATAAACGAATCAGGGGATCTCAGCACACGAGATCTATGCGAAAAACTCTCTCGTAGATTGCCTTCTCGAGATGACATAACAGTATATCGCGAATCAACCAGGAACACCTATCGTTTTGGGCCGTGCGGTGTTGGGATGGTTTGTAGCCAAATTCGAGTCAACATATATTGACGAGGTTATTACATGATTTAGGATACTGGTACTACTACAAGCTATATATGTTTTCTTCCGTGAAGTATCTTGCTGACATTGATACTCTTAGTGCGTAGCCTACTATATCATCCCGAGTATTCGATAAGATGGATATCTGAAGTCAGACTTGCAACGACTGCATTTGTGCTGAGGAATATTTATGAACGCCGTCCAGTGCTAGTAAATCACAATATGAGGAGATCAATTGCCAAGGAGAAACATTCCTGAAAACCTGTGGATTCTGACATTGCCGCTGTCATGAGACGCACGGGTACTAGTGCTTCTGCCTTGTGTATATTCAGCTTTACTTTTCCTATCTTCCTCCATTCAAACTTCTTGCAACCCACATCAGGACCATCCTCCTACAGTCGCAATCGTGAAGGTAAACCTCGAGCGAAATCGCGTAAATACGAAGGGGCGATGCCGGAATTGGACCTGCCCTGAACGGTATTGAACATTGAACAAACCTCTCGAAGAGCAAGAGGCTATAATTTAGAAGCTTAACATAACATGGCAGAAGAATCTTCAAGAGGAAAAGGACGCATATTCTGAGCACCGACGCAAATTGCATTATACTCTACTACAAGAGCAACATGATGCTGTTATTGTCAAGTCTAAGGAAACCTCGTACTCGAAGCCTGACAAAGAATTTAACCCTTTCGATCAGTACCTGAGGGACACTTAATACAAGAAGCCTAAAGAGGTGCGCGACGGTTATGCAAAGAAAGTTTCGATTAAGAATAAGGAGCTCTGGAACAACAAATCCATCGACACTAAGTCAACCGCAATAAATTTCCTGAACGATGCTAATACTTAGAATCCGAACAGACCTCCAGATGAAGAAGTCTTCAAGAAAAAAAAGCAAAGCTATGATTGATGCCAAGCGTCCGGAAGCGAAGGCGGCTTCTTCTGCAAAATTTTGGGTTACGTATAATAGCAAGACCCCTGAGGATCATTCTCGCGATATTTAAAAATTGGAAAGGCTCTTATTCATCGAGGTCGGAAGAAACAAACAAACGCACCGCTATAGAAAGGAGAAATGAGGCCCTTGAGAACAGGAGGCGGAAGATCCCTGGATTGCTTAAATCGGCCGCAAACGAGAGAGGCACGAGGAGCTGGAAGAATGACGTATAATGTGTTGGCCCAAATATCCAAGTGCCGTACCAATGGGTCATTTACAATACGTTAAAAAAATTCTCAGCTGTAAAGAAGCTGGTACAGTACACGGGTGCGTGCTGGGAGGAGTGAAGGCAAAGAATTGGTTGACGACCTTCTGCACGCAGAGACATGGATCAGTCTCACTAAGGCTAAGTGATATGTGGATTCCTAACTAGAGAACTACGCGAAGTGGATTTGGTTGGATGCTGACGGGAAGGTCGATAATGAAATCAATGATAATAAAGAGAAAGTGCCTCAACGGCAAATTTCACAAAAGCATGAGAATAGCGTTGAGTGACAAAAAAAAGCAAGGACAAGGAGTTAGAAAATAAAATACTTGGCATTGATCTACTGTAGATGTCGAAATGCCACAAAAAATGGGTTATCAACAGTAGCTTGGAATACGTTGAAGTGGGCTACAAAGTCAGTTGCTCAAATCAATTTGGCTACTCGAGTCTGGATTAAGAGGTCTGCATAACAGGAAGATTGTTGCCATCAAAACCGAGATATCTATAGAACAACAAATAACAATACTAAGATCTACGATCAAAAAAGCTCTATACCACACAATTTACACCAATATCCATCCAAAGACTTCTATCTCCTCTTCCACCTTATCTGTATCAGCCCTTTGAGATACCACATCACTCCGAGTCAATAATTAGTCTCAACAATATTAGCCAAATTAGAAACCTCTAATCTCTCCACACTCATCCCATACCACTCCTGAAAAACTGTGAATATCGGATGCCACTTATTATTATCAATACGATTCTGATGACCCCTCACTCTAAGACCTATCCTCAACATGAACCCTCAAGATCTTTAACTCCAAATCCAACACAGCACCCTTTCGATCCGGCAAATCCCCCATCATCTCACAGAATCCCACCAGCTCCGCTTCCATCTGCACATGACAATCCAGGATCGTCGGAGGCCCCACGACATCAGAACTCTGTGGTGTGAGTTTTACGTGGTCGAATTTATCTTTAACCTGAGTATATCCAGTGCTGGTTTTCCAAATCAAGAACATGGTTGGAGCCAGTTGTTCTTGCGAGGAGGTTGATGTTGGCTGTCATGTCTTGTGAAGGGAGGTTCAGAACGCGATTTTTTTTGGTAAGGAGGATATCTTAGGCTCGTTTGGTACATTGCTGCTAGGCCTATCATGCACCAATGTGCGAGCCACCGTGTTGATGACATTACATTAGAGCGATGTTGTAGCTGTCGTCTTCGTTCTGGGTTGCTATGAGTAAATTTGCTACTGGTGTACCCCAGGAGAGGAGGATTGCTGTGGTGATATTGTGTGATGCATCATGAGGATGATGTGAAAGATTTCTGATTTTAGATGCTTGAGTGATTTGACTATGCAGTAAATTGATTTTGAGGGAGGTTTCCTGTGTCTGCTCCTGCCGAATTTTAATTAAGTCTGAGATTGGGATTTATATACCTCTTGTGACTGTGATAGAATTGATCAATCAGATGTGGATTCAAAGATACGTAAGCCGACATTGACAGGCCCTTCAACTGTTAGAAATTACTATTAACTCTTGACTGTCTCTTTCTCCTTGCATTTGCTCCGAGGAAACTTTTGGTGGCTTTATAAGCTATCTCAGCATCCGATTGTGTTACCGCATAACAATTGTTGCTGATGTAGTCGATAACACTGTCTTCTCAGCCCGGGTTACTGAACAAAGTCGACGCATTATTATCTTGTCGGTAGAGACTCGTTGAAAATGTAATGGTCCCGTGGAATTTTGAGATGGCTGGAAGTAGATCCTATTGGTCACAAGAACCACAGTAGATTCGGGGTACAAGTCCTCTCATCAACGCGAGCATCTTTGTTGTAAGTACAGAAATGACAGGACACCCAATGTTTAGAGGAATAACTGTTATTACTGACCCTGGTTGTATCAAGTTTGTCGTCGATTCGAGGAGATAGGTACGGAGGTACCAAAGTATACTTACTTCGTACCTACAGTACCTAGGTCAGACGTCCTCGCTTACCACAGTACAGTAAGAAGATAATTTTATGCTACTTCGTAGGAAAGAAGCTAACCAAGTAAAATTAATTAGATTCAATCAGAAGAGTTCCGGAATAATAATAAATACTATATGAAAATGACAGAAATGAAATTTGTGCCGAAGCCCTCATCTTTTTTATCTTTTTATCTTTTTATCTGTTACTCTGGTCTGTTGGAGGTTGTTCAGGCTCTCCCAATTGAAGAAAGCCCCTGAAAAAAAGCCCCTGAAAGCTTGGGACCAACTCTTAAAACAAGCGACCCAATGAGGCCAGGCTCTGTACGGTCCTCACAAATGATGTGCATCGTCATCAATCACCCTGGGCCTGGGTACCTTAGCCTTCGGGCTGTGCAAGGTACAGTACAGTGCCGTACGCTAAAACAGCTCTCGGCTTGACGAGATCCGGATGAAGCCATTCAAAATAATTACTGCGTGCAACGGTGCAACCTCAATTATTGACTTCTTCCCCCACCACCAACCCAAATTCCACGCACCGAGCACACGGCGGAGGAAACAATACGAACACGAAATTGGTTGCGAGATATCCGGGGAAGGTCATGTTCAATAGAAGTCACGACGCTTGAAACCATATAACCTTCACACAGACTCCCGAGGAAGAGGAGAACATCAAGCTTGAAAAAAGTGTCAAATCTTTACAATGGCAATAAAATCTTCGAAATCAGCCGTAGCGAAGCCTGCTGGGGCTCATGGATATGAGTTTGGAGGACCGTAAGTCTCGCCGTACCTGTTGGGGAAATTTGAGCTGACCGTCGCATTAGATTGGGCGCATTTGGTGTCTCTTTCGGTCTGCCAATTCTCTGCTATGCGACGACCTTCCTCTGCAACGATATATCCGGCTGTCCGATTCCCTCAGCGCTGTCTCCTTCCACATTGACAATCGATCAGTTGAAACAAGATGCGGGATGGCCTGCAGAAGGACTGAAAGGCCTTGCTAGCTTGGATGTCACTCTCAAGGTCGTAGGATACTATGCGCTTAGTTTAATACTGCACAGAGTGCTTCCAGGTGAAGAGAAGGAGGGTGTTGAGCTTGCCTCTGGAGGAAGGCTCAAGTACAAGTTCAACAGTATGCAAGTTTTAATTTCATGTGGAAACCTGCTCACAAATAACAGCCTGGTCCTCCACGATGGTTACTCTCACCCTCTGTGCTGCCGGAACAATCGCCCAGGGCGCTGATTTCCCAGTTTGGACTTTTATTTACGACAACTACCTCCAAATTCTTACTGCCAACATGATGATATCCTACATACTTGCGACTTATGTGTACGTCAAAAGCTTCGGCGTGAAGCCGGGCAATAAGGACCTCCGTGAGCTCGCCGATGGTGGACATTCAGGAAACATGCTTTACGATTGGTTCATTGGACGTGAACTCAACCCGCGCATTACCATACCACTTATTGGCGAAATTGACATAAAAGAATTTTGCGAATTGCGCCCTGGTCTCATGGGCTGGCTTTTCATGGACTTTGCCTTCGTAGCACACCAGTACAAGACCTACGGTCATGTCACAGATAGCATTTGCCTTATTACCGCTTTCCAGGTACTGTATGTTTTGGATTCATATTGGATGGAATCTGCAATTCTCACCACCATGGATATCACAACCGATGGTTTTGGTTTCATGCTTGCATTCGGAGATCTGGTTTGGGTACCGTTCATTTACTCCCTTCAAGCTCGGTACCTTGCTGTTTACCCACTTTCCCTTGGTCTTTACGGAACAAGCGGTGTCCTCGCTGTTGTCGCTTTAGGATACTACATTTTCCGTGGTGCGAACAACGAGAAGAACCGCTTCAGAACAAATCCTAAGGATCCTCGAGTCTCTCATCTCAAATACATTGAGACGGCCTCCGGCTCCAAGCTCCTGATTTCAGGATGGTGGGGTACAGCACGCCATATCAACTATTTCGGTGACTGGATTATGGCATGGGCTTACTGTCTACCAACCGGCATCGCAGGCTACATTGTGCAACACAGCTCTGAGGCTCCTGGAAGCGGCACATCTGCCGCGGATGGAAGCTTTGTTTATACGGGAGATGGTGTAACGACCAAGATTGTACAGGGTGAAGCAAAGGGTTGGGGTATGATCATCACGTATTTCTACGTCATCTACTTTGGAATCCTTTTGATTCACCGTGAAAGGAGAGATGAAGCAAAGTGTATCCGCAAGTATGGTGAGGATTGGAAAAAGTACACTAAGATCGTTAGATCTAGGATCATACCTGGTATTTACTAGGTGCATATGCTTGGTACGAAAAGTGCCAGGAGGATTGGCTGATAACAAAATTGGTCTTTAAGGACTGTATTAGAAGTGGAATACTTCAAGCTACGTGTAATTAATCTAGGGGAGAGCAAACCTGCTAGCTCAGGCCAAAGGAAGATAAGCTTTTGATTCTATGCGATGAATTCGTTTCAAATTATCGATTTATGTCAACTTCTGAGAGTTAATAACACTACCTAAAAGCATGAGTGGTCCAGGAAGTTGCTTTCAGAATCACCGAATCCAATTGCTAGACTTCATAACCAATCTAGTCAAGTTGAGTACTCATATTCATGCAATATAACTCCATTGAATCCCAATAATATCTAATCTCACCAAGAAGTAGTATGGATCGATAGTTGACTGTCATACTCTGGCTCACCATAACTCCATCCTCCTGAACGAAATAGTTTAGTGATTGAATGTGCTCTGGTGATTTTCCTGAATCTTTCACATCTTTCACCGCACAAGAATAATATTATGTCACGCATAGGAGACAGCGTATTCTAATCTAGTAGAATCAAACATTTTGATTTCCTCGTGTATCTATGTACTTGGCTGGCTAAAGTAAAGTTGGTTGATAAAAGAATCCCCCATGCCCATACCTATCCTATCAAATGCATTTGTGCATACTGTATGTCCAGGCCCCTTTCTAACTTCTCTTCTGTAGGTAGGAAACTTCTGGAGGAATAATGGCTGCACAGTAGGTGAGTTCAGTAGTAATGGTGGTTTTTTATGATCTTATATAACGCAACGCGCCACACTTAGGATCAGAATCCGGAACTCCATACCCAATGCCCAGGCCTAAATGTTGTTTATGTACAGAAAAGGAAAGAAGTTCTCAAAGATGAAGGATCCACGTTTGTTGGGGTATCTTGAAGAAAAGAAGAAGGTTGCTCAAATGGCAAGGAGAAGAAGTGGGGTTGATTATGGATGGAATCGACGGTGATGCCAGGTGTTTAGCATTTGCCTGCTGGTGTTGTGTATGTGCCATTAGTGCTGACAGTAGTTCCAGCTCCCTGGTTGAAAAATCCGATGGTTGCGCAGAAGGTATTACGGTTATCAGCATCGAGAGCTGCGCTCTTGCCATCGACGGTGACCATGTTGACTGATGCCTTGGTCGAGAGACCATACATGTAAATGCTGCCGGAATCTTCAATTGAGACCATGTTTTCTTGACAACTTTCAGTTTGGAGACAAGTTTGGTCGTAGTTGTCGAAGAAGCTGTAGAGACCTGCACCGTAAATAAAGACGTCTTCAGATCCAACGACACGAAGACCCCATGACTTAGCACAGCCAGCAGTAGTGCCGTTATTACAGGAGGTGGCGAAATCTGGGTCATCGTAGGCGGCGTTGACAGTGAATGGTGTGATCGCATCAGGGTTTGCTTGGAAGTATGGTGTCTCGGTTTGGATGAGAGCCATGTAGACATTGGCGGCGTTTGAAATCTGGTAATTGTAAAGGACAGAGTGTTCGGAGGAAGTACCGTACATCCAGACTGGGCCGTCCTCAGAGGCGACGAGGACACCACGGCCATTGAAGATGTTGATTTGGTTGTGGTCACTAAGATCTAGCTCGTGGTCACTGACCCAGAACCAGTTGTTCTCGAGGTAAATGGAAGATTCGTTGGTGACGTGGAGCAGAAGGAAGGCTCCCTCGCATGAAGGGTTGGCAGCTGCAGTGACGTTCGGGTTCTTTGAGCAAGTATCGGATTGTAACTTGGTACCAGCACTACCTCCAATTCTGAAATGGACATCCCACATACCAGCAGAACCTTGGGTTGCTTCCTTTACGTTCCATTCAACCAGAATAGCGCCTGGTTGTGGCCCGCTGGTCTCGAAGATCAAGTCAGACATCTCAACAGATCCTTCATCACCAGGTTGGCCGACTTGGAAGACTGGCTTAGGATTACTTTGGTCACTGAATGCAGTTCCGCCTGCCATGATAAGCGGCCAGATCTCACCAGTGATCTTGATATCTTTTGGGACCTTAATTGTGTCTGTGATAAGATAGGCACCGTGATCGAAATAAACAATATCGCTGGTAGAGCAGTTGCTCAAAATAGCTTGAATGGCAGCAGTATCATCAGTCGTTCCGTCACCCTTGGCGCCAGCTGACTTGACACTGACAAAGTTGGAAGCCGGTACTGTCTCGTACTGTGGCTTAGAGCGTGTGAAGACGTTACCAACAGAATTGAGAAGGGTAGCTGGCTTTGTAGTGTTTGTGGCAAGTGTAGCTTGTACAGCGCTTCCGGTGGCGACACTACCGTAATTACGTCCCTGCATCCATGATGTAATCTTGCTATTTCCTGCCAGAATGGTTGAGGATGTTCCGTTGTTGTGAACCGCGATTGGAACGTTGTTTGACATATCAACGTTCTCAATGATCAAAGTGCCATTTGTAGAGCCTTCAGTAGTGGTGTAAGCGGTGGCAATTCCAATTGCAGTGTTGGATATGGTGCTGTCAAGAAGCAACACGGAGCCAACTGTCTGACCTGTGCTACCTCCATTGGACATGTCAATGCCGATATTTGCCTTGTTGATGGTGACACCCTGAAGGGTCCATGCCCAGTTCCAGTTCATGAAGATGGCAGTCTGGCAGCCGTTGAATGTAAGATTGCGAGTTGTGAACTGTTGGTTTCCAAAAAAGGCACCGTATTTTCCACCGTTGAATGTTAAGTCTGTCATGAAACCACCGGAGCCGTTGTCCATGAAGATGCCCTGCTGAACGTTCGAAGTTCCTATTGAGGATCAGCTTGAGTGACTCACACCAATTGAATGAACCACAGAATACGGGGACAGGAACATACCTCCATCAGTGTGCATGTTGAACACAATGTTCTGCAAGCTGGTGGCTTGTGCAACCTGCCAATGAATACCTGCCCCTGAGGTTACAGGCATAGCGGTCAGATCAATGACAAAGTTTCGAATTTGACGGAAAAAGTTGTTCTGGTTGGTATACCAGTTGTTGCCGGAATTGTCATATGGGTCTGCATCGATCAACGCCATTCCAGTAAAGGAAGCAGCGCCCTTTATGGTGGGAGGATTCAAGGCATCGCCAACAAATTGAGTGTAGTAGAGTTGAATGATGGGAGTGCTGATGAGATAAGTGCCAGCAGGGAAATAGACGATAGCGGGAGTAGTAGTAGACGAGTCGCAACCTTGACCGCAGCGAGCACCATCGGTAATCGCACTATTGATAGCAGCAGTGTCATCGGTCGTTCCTGGACGGGAATTAGCATTGCAACGGCATTCAAAATAGCTGAATTGATTCAGAGATAAGTCACAAACATACCATCACCCTTAGCACCGTAGTCCTGGACATTGCGGAAGATTTTGTACGAGGAGCTGCTTCCAAAAGCAACAGTGCCTTGGCGTTCAATGGAAGAAAGCCAGTAGCTGGAGCTCGACGAAACTGCTGCTGTGGAGGCCTGAGGAGATGGAGCTCCAGAGACCAGTAGGAGAAGGCGTAGAGCCACGAAAAGAGTGATAATTGAGAATGAAGACATCGTAAAGTAGTACCAGCTGCTGAAGGATGTTCTAAATGAATGTGGAGTCTATCCGCAGCAAGGTCTTGTCAGCGTTTATCTTGGCCAAGTCGTAAACGTCGTGAGTGTGTACGTGATTTTGGTATATGGGGCACGCAAAATAGGCAAGATACCTCTTCTTCAGGTTGGTGGTGGGATTGAGAAGAAGCGGGTTGGTTCCAGGTGGTTTCTGTTGGTGGAGGGGGGAGGGGAGGAAAGGGATTGATTGTGTGGGCAGAAAGGTTTTAAATAAACAACCTAATAGAGCAGCAAAAGGACAACTGATGTGACTCCTGACTCCAGCCTCGCGTGAATCAATGAATGCCTTGGAGTGTGGAAAAGTGAATAGCCTCGCGAAGGAAAGGCTGGCTGGCTAGTGCAAATTTGGCGGTGGCTTTCAACCATAACTAACAACAATACATACTTAAGGGATAAGAAAATAAGAAGAAGAAAAACTAGGGCTACTGACAATATTATCAAAAATCGACAATGATTTTGGTCGAGGGGCGACCGGCGTAGTGAATGAAGCGCAGCTGCTGGAGGGCGTGTGGTCAAGAAACTTCTCCCCAAAGGGGGCTCCATAGACATTTATATTGAGTCGCCGCCCATTATTGTCGTCGTTTGTCGACGCACGTACACCACCATACCAGGGTCTCCAAAGACCCACGGCCTCGTCTTCACCCCTCCGAACAAGGACATCTGGCCCAAGCAAAGGTGCTTTAGATTTAGACTCACAACGAGGATCGCTCGAGAATGGCGGCCGAGATTCAACAAGGGCCATCGAAGCCATGTCGAGGAATGCCACCACCACCAACCACCACACTGGTTCTGCCCGCCTTTAGCGAATTGCCCTTTGGGAGCTTCTGCCACCTCCACACCCTGATTGGAAGAAAACGAAGATTCGAACGTGTGGATCGAAACGCGGATCCGTCAATTTAGGGTATTGTTTACAGGTTCATTCGATGTTCCTGGGTGTCTCTGATTTACCCATGCGAAATCCAAGGGGCTCAAGGTGATTCTGTCAATGCCTCAATGCCGTAGAAACAGAACATGCAATGGACAATTGTGAATGGTCTGATGAGAAGCCAAGGCCCTGTCGCTACCATAGGCTGTTAAGGTGCAGACATAAGGCTATATCCCCGCCCTGCAGTGGCGGTATCTAGGTGCCTGTCGTTGGTCGTTGGTCAATGGGGTTGAAACGGTTAAATGTGTTACAGAAGATGGCTCAAGGTCGTCGAGAGTGCCGTGTCATTGGGGGTGACGAGGTTGAACAGGGGAATTTGCAAGTGGTCAGAGATAGTTGTCGGGGCGCCAAGTAGCTGCCATGTCTATGCTGGAAGAGGCCTGGTTTACGGGAAGATCCTCAGATTGGCTTTTCTACCGAATCTACCGAGATAGGATCGACGAGCGAAAGCGAAAGCTTTCTCCACAGAATTCAATTCATCGCTAGGATCAGCGCATTCTGATCGAGGGGGGGAGATCAGAGAGAATCACGTTCGCCTTCGACATCAGACGGTCTGCACCCCGCCGTTATTCAATATTAGAATAGAGCAAGCTGCTACGTACAGCATGATTTATACAAAACAAGCCTTCCATCATTTCCAGCCATCGATCGGGCCTTCTACATTCCATTCATTCATCCAGTAACTTTGGTCGGGCTGTAAGGAGCTCAGCTCATCACGGTTGACAACCATGAAGCAAGCGTTGCATTCGACATCATAGCAAAAACCCAGTTTCTTTGACCTCATGAGCTATCAAGATCAGACGACGCCCACTCTGTTAGTTGGTTGGCAGGAGTCCCGTGTTTCGAAACAACACGTCGTCCTGCAGGGGGACTTGCGGTTTTTTTATACGACTTTTTGCGAATTTTGAAACACGGGGATGGAGTCGAAATTTCTTACTGTAACCGAGTCATAACTGTGTCTCTTATTATTGCAGGTCGCTCATTTATCATTGACCTCTTTTGCCACAAATCCAGACTCCTGAAAGTTCTCTCGAGGTTCATGGAAATCCTGGCAATGTTATTCGAGGGATAGTCATGGTGGAGTTCGGGCTTTTCATGTTGTCCATTTCCGGTGGCAATCACTGAAAGAAGTCAAATTTCTTGATTCCGTTTGCTTACTTCCTCATGCTAAAACCGACGTTTATCGAAACATTCGCATGTAAGATTCGTATGCTACTATAGTCGATTTCATAAAGTTGTCTATGGTGTCTCTAAGCATACATAAAATGTAGAAATCACTCTTACATTGCCTATGGAACAACTATTAGAAGCTAACCCTCCCTTAAGCGGCAAATGTTTTGTCACAGGGTTAAAAGCTCACAGGATGACGAGAACTTTGGTCCAACTGTTAATCATCCATTTCCACATCTCTATCGGAATTCGTGTTGGTTTCTTATCTTCTTCACTCTTTTCAGGTTCCTTCCCCTCAACCGTCACCCTCCCATAGATTTGGAGAGTTGATCAATGCGTTTCCCTTCGAAGTGCTTTGTGATTAACATGAGAGACATTGAATTTAGTTTCTCCTGCTTCAATTTATTCCTCGTTTCAAGCTCTGTTAGCTTAAGAACTCTATCGGTGCTCTTTTGATCTGGCATTTTCAGGCGCATGTTACGAGTTAATAAAGTCAACCTAACGATGATGGCTTTATAGTCTTGAGCTCCTCGAAAGTTGACGATGTGACTATTGAAAAGGTTATCTTTGGAGTTAACTGCTGCTATTATTTTGATTTAAAACAGGGTGAAGCATAGGGTGAAGAGACCATCTTAGTCCAGACTTACTGCTAAGAATCTTGGTCCTTGCTAGCCCTGTCTAGCCTGTCTACCATTCACTCGAACATTAGTAATGGGATGATACCAAAAGTTCATGCCTTGCTAGAACTAGATTGGGCTACTCTTGCCAAGTGACAGATGGCGCGATGATGATTGTTACAAAAGCCCGAGATGCAAGAGTTTAATATACGACCAGAATTTCGTCTTTTTAGCCATTAGACAGAGTATAAAGTAGTGATGATGAACGCCCTTGCTCAGTACTTCTATCTCAAGGAGAGGAATACTTAAAATTTGTCTTTTCTTTGGAATGTTCGAAACTC